>JASGXE010008015.1:0-19562 GCA_030068105.1 Sinentomon sp. SZTP_YWyxl
CTTTGTGAAATGAGTGAAGGAAATGCCATACACAAAAAAATTGTGTCGAGAAGATGTCTATTTTCAATATTTTGTGAAGAGTTTAAGTCATCTTCAAGGTGTCGTGAAGGGATATCTTAAAGCTCAAGTGTCAACTCAGATGATATCAGATAACCCTCAGTCTGACAGTCCACAAAACCTGTTTTTATGCATTTGCTTCTGTCCCCAGCCTTGTTCCACAATGCATGTGTCTCAGTTCAGTATGCTGTTGAAGTATGCTTCAGGGGAGGCCCTCACCCTCCCAATTATCGGAGATAATGGCATTGTCTACCAGACCATGCTTTGACAATCGGTGGCACCAAAAATAGATGTTTCTATTCAGCAGTGAACGAAGCATTGAAATAGCTATTCCCCGAACTCCCAAAAATTGAAAACATTTGCAAATGAATTGACAAAAATGCTTTCTTCCACATTTTAACACTCCATATCTTTTTATTTGAACTTGGATGTTTTAATCTGCCATCACACCTTGGTTCCTCGTGGTCTGGCAGATCACACTTGGTGTATTCTGTGCCAGAGCCCAACTATGAGAGTAATTTTTCTGCATTTTTTTTTTCTTCATGTTTTGACACACGGGTACCTAGTTTTTGACTACAACCAATTTTTTGATGTCCACCGAACCACACCTTCGTTGATTTGTGATCTAGCCGAACACACCTTGGCAAACCATGGAAGAAGGAGACTTTGCCAAACGGAGAGATAATTCTGACGGGTGTCATTTCAGGTCGCCCAGCAGGTGCGTCACTTTGATTTTTGTTGGGGCATCTTTCAGGGAGGGTCTCGGCACCGCCAGCCAAGTTGAAGGATCTGGTGGCTCTGCCCCATATCTAGGGGGTGGACCGTCCAGAAGCTGAAAGAATTTTTTAACTTGGGAGGTTCATTTGGGTGCATTCATTTTCTAGTGCATTTTGGTGCAATATTCATGTTCTGGAAGCAGGCCAAAATTCTTCCAAGCGAGAGCCAAAAGAGCAAGTGAGGCATTTGGGGAATTTACCAACAGGGAGCATTTGTCCCCTCCCCAAATGATGCATCCACATTGACAATTACCTGATTTGATGAGGCCATTTTCGGATCGGATATCAAGTTTTGACCCGTTCTCGGACTGCACCTGTTGCACACCAGTGGCAACGCAAATCGCATCATCAGACTTGAATGACTCCAGTCCAGGGGTCGAAACGTCGTCAGAAAAACTTGATCATATCACGTGGTGTTTGCGAAACGGATCGTGGCACCAATGAAATACCCAGCAACAAAATATCAAGACGATTTCACATGACAGGCAATATATTTCATTTTTGCAGTTTTTCCATTGTTGCGAAGGATAAATCGGTTTTTTGAGAAGGTGGGAAGGCTCAGAAATATATGCCACATGATGTAAAGAAGAACATCAAAACACTAAAAAGAAACGAACTGGAAATCGATTTCGATGCCAACACTTGCCGTTCAACTGGAGCTAATTTCTAAATTCCAAACAAATCGCCAGAATTTCGACCAATCACATTTGACCTCAGTTTTAATGACACGATTTTTAAAACAGTTCCATGAATAAGACTACAGAAGCGCTTTCCGGAAGCGGCCTGTATGGCCGGATGGTCAAGGCGTCCGTCTACTAATGCGGAGGTCACAGGCGTGGTTGGTTCGAATCCTGTGAGTCATTTTTTGAAAAATCTTTTGAAAAATACTGAAGACTTTTTTGACACCAGGGGCAGTAGCTTTACACCACACACACAAGTTGACACCTGGCAGAGGGTAGGTATAGAAGCTTTTGATGTCGTAAATCGTTGTTTTTGTTTGCGACGCACCTGATTGGTCGAAATTCTGGCGATTTGTTTGTGAATTTAGAAATTCGCTCAACTGGATGACTGCTGGTGAAACTGGTTGTGGTTGGGTTGCATCGTCTGCTAAACCACGAGGATATCGGTGGAATTTGAAGCCCAGGATTGAGGCATTTGTGGAATTGTGCAATGGCTGGTAATGATAGTTTTACTTATTCCACAATTCTGCAACCAGGAACATTTGCAGATATCCCACCTCAATCTTGAACATCAAATAGCTACTGCAAATCATCATGGTTTAGCAGACAATGCAACCATTCTTGTGAAGTAGACTTTCCACATGCCGAACAGTCTTCTTCGTTGCAGCTGTGATGCAGTCGCAACGACGGATACGGCTACATGCTTTGCATCTGCGGAAAGATGGTGCTTCCTTGGCCGTTGAGCACATGTCACGAGGAACCTTCATTTCCAAAATGGACCTTCAAACCTTGAAAAAGACCTTGATTTTGACGATTTTTTTTTTTTTGAAAAAACCGTTCAAAATTGTCATCCGCAGGCATTCGAAGAACCTGTTCATGTAAAATGCAAAGGCTGATCAAGAAAAACAGGGACTACTTTCCTTATTCTTTGTTGTATCCTCCATCATCGGTTTGATCATGATCATTCCCAAGGTGCGTCCTTTCTGAGTTGATACACTTTCTCACTGCCTCCCCCATTGTTGCAACACAAGTTGCAATCCATTCTTCACCAACACCATTCTCTTTAAAATCGCCTCCACGGCCTCTAACCATTCAAAGTCCAGCTTATATCTCGGTCTTCTCAGCTCTTTTTTCATTGTGGGGAAGAGACAAAAGTCCATGAAGCCAGACTCAAGAGTTTCGGGAGGGTGGGGCAAACATTCGCTTCCCTATTCGGTTAAAACCTGTTGCAACTCATTTACAATATGAGCGCTGGCATTGTCATGATAAAGAACCCAATGGTTTGGGTGAAGCTGGGGTAGCTTGTTCCATGAGTGATTGGTCCAGTGTTGTCCTCAAAAGTTCAGGGGTGCACCCGATATTCATGTTTAAATGTTGAACCAGATGTCAATCCTGGCACAATGACTGCAGCAGCATTCATGTTGACCTCAGCGATCACTGTTTTTGGCACACCTGCATCACCCTGTTTCAAAAAAGATGTCCTCCCTTCCTTAAAGTCTTTTAGCCAGCAAATCACTGTCGATCGAGTCGGGACATCATCCCCGTGTGCTTGCTAGAGAAGATGCAAAGCTTATTCCGCTGCTGTGTAGCTCGAAACAGCACAACAATTTCAAAGCTGCACATTGTTCGTCCTGCAAACTTGCGGCTGAAGCTGGAGGCAAAAATTTGGCAGCAATGTAGCAGAAGGGTAAGCACTTCAAACCACCAAATGGGACAGCTCTAAATATTGTGGGAGATGCTTGTGAGAGCAGCAATAAAACCAGTCCCAGTCTTTCTTAATCAGTCCTCGTGGCTTTGGACTTTGTGGGATGCCATCTCCCAAACCTCTTTACCAGAACCTCTGTCCCTTGGAACACTGCTGGTTGTGCCATCCTAGGCCCCATTTTTGTGGCCTGTCGTCATAGATGCCACAAGAAAACCTGGAAAAACCATAAAATCAATTTCCAAAATATCTGGGAACTCTGATGTCAGCCGGAAGCATTCGATGTATTCAGTGTTCACTAGATTGATACCCTGCAAAATGACACTAAATAACACCTGGGCTGGCTGGCATGCACTTTTTACCATCAGAATTGCATTTTCCTGCACTATAGTTGCATTTTTCAGTAATTCATTTGTGGCCGAAAGAATATGTTAAGCAACTCGCAAGGATTTGTTGTTCGTTTGACACCGATCGCAGTTGAAGCATGCAGTCTGAAGTGAAGAGTATGTTTACGAGAGTAACATTTTTGAATGAAAAAAAAAAACCTTACAAACCAGACACAAACCAAACTCTACTTGCAAACCAGGGACCTCATTCAAACTCTTTCCCTAAAGTTAGGTTTACCCTACGACGTCCCTAACAAATTTTTTCTTATTCAAACTCATCTCCCTAGCTTAGGGAATTCTTAGGTGACCCTAGTGCTTAGGGAGTTGCTAGTCCAGACTATGTCATTTTGCTGGCATTTCTTAGGGATGGTAGCGACCATCCCTAAGACTTGCCTAAGGCTTTTTTGTTGCCTTTCCTCTTACTCCTCAATGCTTTAAATGCATTATTTGTGTTTTTATTTCATAAGTGCAGGATATTTTAAATTGACGGCCGTGTTGGCTCATTTTTGACAAATTTGAGTGTTGCCAAAACTTTGAGCAAGGCTAGCTTTAGGGTGGCCTAAAGTTTGGGACATGGAAGTGGAAGAGTTTGAATATGCCCTAAAGCACACCTACGGTCTCCCTAAAAAAATCGCACTAGTCTCACCTATCTCTTAGGAAGCCCGAACTGAGGGAAAGAGTTTGAATGAGGTCCCAGACCTTACAGTAACTGATCAGAGCAGAGTTGCCAAAATGAACAGCCAGTAGCTGGTCTGGAGCAGAGTACCTGGCGGAGTGTGTGGGGATGGAGTTCGTCAGGTGTTGCAGAAGTTATGAAATTTCAGGGTTAATTTTTCATGCATATATTGTTCCAAGGTGAACATTTTTGCTGACTGCTTTTTTTTTTTTGAAGGGTGAAAAATAGGAGGGTGTATGTGTTTTTTGGGTTGTGGTCATTTTCGTTAAGGGGGGGGGGTAAACCATGCTTTTTGCAAAAACGTGGAAAAAAGATGTTTTTTTTTTCTTTTTAAGTTCATGTTATAGCCCAGACTTTGCCATTTCCAAAACTCTCTTCAGATTTTCTGTAACTTAAATAGTTTTCAAGATAGACCCGATTATCCGAAACTCGTCGCATTGGTTTTCTTGCATTCTCGACACAAACATTCGCGGTTTTCTCGCATTTCTCTTTTTTCAAAAAGCGAAAGCATTCAAAATGCATCTCCCCCCACAATTCTTCGTGCAAAATGTTCAAATTTGGTGTACTGGACCAATTTTTCATGAGGAAGCCGAAAATAGAGCCCTTTTTTAGTTTTAAGCTCTATTTTTGGTTTTATTAGCTTGCGACCGCAGAAAATCAGCTAAATATTAGGCGCTTAGTGGTACGGTCACGCTTATTCTGCAATAAATTAAAATCCAGATGCAAATTGGCAAAAGTGGCTCTATTATGTTGTAGACAAGGTATTTTTAGTCCACAGGGTGAAATATGGCTTCATTCTGCCAGACGGTTTAGGAGGAGATGCATTTTTACCGATGGCCTTTTTCGCGCCTATGTGTGTCTATAACTCCGGTGTAAGGCACACAAATTAACATGTAAATATATCAATCTTCATCATTTTTATGCTCTTTTCACCTGCAAAATTTCAAGAAAATCCGTCAAGAAACAAAAAAGTCCGACGCGTATGGTTTACCCCCCCCCCTTAAGGTCCTGTTTAGGATATGATGATCCAGAACAAATCCATCCATTTGGAATCATTTCGCCTCCACCATCTGAAATCTGGAAACGCCTGTAAATCGTGAAAAAAATTTCACAACCAGAATAGGCAAGAATGTTAAATCTAACACACAACACGGGTATTCTAAAATGTAACCAACGGAGGGTGTTCAATAAGTCTATACCCTGACCAATTTAGGTGTTTGCTTAAATCTTGTAATTCCTTGTGGGGCTCACTTGTTCCTTTGTGATCATATCGGCGCGATCTAAGCAATTTACTGTTCCTTTTTGTTTTGTTGTTGTAGCTGTTTGACTTTTGGTGTATGGTCACGTCTTTCATACGAAATGGAGCTTTCTGAGTTCTTTGTTTTTGTTGAAGTGGAGCCACTTCTGCCTGTGCAATGCTGCAATCGCCGCCATTCGCCGTGCCGGGTTCGAAACAATGGACCACCCTCCATATTTATCGGATATGGTCCCAAACTCCAGTCACAACGGATGATCAAAAGTTCTGAGCTTTACCAATTAGTGTCCTTCTGATCCTTTTGCAATTCCGCACACTCATTATCAATTCTCCATGAGGTTAGTCTCTTTGCAAGTGGACATACTTTTCCAATCAATTGTACAGCTCTCCCAAGTAGAAGAATCGGCCTGGGAAGCGAACTGTTTCTCAACTGCTCTTTTGACCTGTGGTCAATCGCTTTTCTCGAAGAATAACTGTCTTCAGTCCGAAGAAAAGGTCGAATTGGGAACGTGCAAAATCAGTTGAGTATGGCAGATGGGGCAGAATTTCTAAATCTACTGCTCATGCGGTTTGGGTGGCAATGTTGCTGACAGCTGTTATAGCAAAGTGTCTTGCAAGAGCTTTCCGTGCCGTATCTCCTAAATGTTCTCCCGCGAGCGTGTAAGAAGGTTGCTGTTTTATTGGCCATTGCTTGTTGACCTTGGTGTCAAGAAATTGGTGAGAAAGATTCCATCTGAATCAACCCAGAAAAGCTCTCTTCGGAGGCAGAGGCTGTTTCCTCTGAGGCAGAGGCTGAAGCTTCCCGGGATGATCTTCCTCTTCCCAGGATGTTTGGCCACACTTGAAGCATAGTATGCAGTCAATCTTTTTACAGCCGGATGATGACGGAGAGTCATCCTGGTACCTGCCAGACTGTTCTCTTTCAATCAAAGCATTCCTTCCTCAAGCGGAATTCGTTCAAGCGTCAAAAAATTTGATGACAGCACAATGCTCGAAATTGCTCATTTTCTAAAAAGCTCATACCGTAGGACAGAAAGTCAGATTCCTAAAGAATGCCAGAACAAATCAAAGAAGAAAACGTAGCCAGTAGTTAAGGAATGGTGAAGCTATGAAACAAAAAGAACTGAATCACTTTGTCAAGGAGGAAATGGGTAAAGCTCAGGACTTCCTGATCTTCCTTTGGAAATTACTTTAGGTCCGGGACTGCGACCGGAATGGCATTCCTTGAGTTGGAATTCATTTGTTTTTTTTTTTCGCTCGTTGTCAAAAGTCTTCGAACATGGGAGGCCATAATTAACTCAGACGCCATTAAGAATCAATTAAGAATCAGTGTGCGTCGCAAAACATCATGACACTCGTGTGAGGTGTGAAGTTGCACCAAGACCTGTTGAAATTAGATGGCCTCTGTAACAACAAATCCTTTAAAATATCGCCTATGTTCGAGGACTTTTGACAAGCTGGGAATTCTGTTTGGATGATTGAACAATTCCCTTCCCTCACCATGAGATTAGATCCACAAAGTTTCCCCAATTGTCTTTTCATTTCCAAATTCCAATCCAGTGATCTTTCTTTCTTTTTTCTTTTTGCTTTCACCCACCATCTCTGCACATCATGTGACAAATCAGCACAGATGTAACACAATCCTCTCGAAACTTTTTTTTTCGAAAATCCCCACCAAAATCAAACGCCGTAAGGGATGGTTTGCACGTGTGTCTCTCGTCCCTCGATATCCCTCATCACCACCTGGAAAATCATCACAGGGGTGGCAGTGTGGAGGAGAAATTAGCTCTTGTGGCTGACATGCCCACTTCACACATCTGGACTCCCTCCTTACAGGTCGAAAGGTCAAAAGGCACTTCAGCAGACGGACGTGGCACCCCTCAAGATACAAATTCAGAGGTTAAATGCAGACAAGGAGAAGTCATGTCGAAATTTTACACAATTTGGAGTTCATTACAAACTCAGGCAGCATTTAGAATCAGCACAGCATCAGAAACAAAACAAAATGCTTGTAAAATTGACAGCCGTATCAGTTCGTTGGAAGAAACGCAACAATTCGCTCCCGCTCTGTGGACCTTATAAAGATTGTTTGCCTGAAGAAGCTCCACGAAGTCACATCTCTGCCAGTGAACGGATAAGGCTGTTTGACAATTTTACAAGTATTTAACTGGAAAAAGACAATTTTACAAGTATTTAACTGGAAAAATAAACAAAATGGCGGCTGGTCAAATTCCTGTTCTCAACTTTCATCAGTTGCCACATGAGAGGGGGCCGATGGTGGTGGCAAGACAAAACTGCGCTCTCTGGGATCGGATCAACTAAAAGTAAAAGCAGAAAACCCTCTGCAGGGAAACATAATAATTAAAGAAAATTGCATTTAAAAAAGCACCATTTTTATGCACCATTCCAGGGTAAGCCAGCATCTGTAACTGATCAACATTCAAAACTTAGAGCTCAAGTCCAGCCGGGACTGTTAAGTGTTCTGGAAGAACTGTCTCCAAAGTATTTTACGAGTACTGTGTTTCTTGATATTTCATGTGCAGGTACAATGCAGCGTGCACCGCAAGAGATCCATGACGTTCGTGTAATGCGTGAAACAATCAAGCACTCAAAATTGGATGGCCCTTAATGTTTTGGACCTTCAAATTTCTTTTTGTTTTTTGACGAATTTTACCTCACCCTGTGTATAACAGCGTGATTTTGGTGGCCAAATTGGATGGTACAGTACGGAGGGACCTTTGACCCTTAGAATCTGACGGGCAGATTCCCCAGACAAAACACTGTGGTGGCCCATGACCACAAACTTCTCCGCACTGCCCCAAAGACCCTGGATTCATTTTAAAAGTGGGTACTATGCCAAATGTAGTGTGTTGAGCTCTGGGCAGGACTGATATTTCTTGGAATGTCATGGAATTTGATCTCAAAATTCCTGCATCACCCGAGATTGACCTTCATTTCAGCACTTTCATATCGGGTTGAATGAAATTGCTAACCAAATTTTTGACCACAAAAATCCACAGGAGCCTCACGGGACAGGAGTGTCATTTCCAAGGCCTTTTGCACACGAAGTGGCCAATGTTGAGATGCCCCTGTTTCACGCATTTCACGAATGTAATGCATTTTGCAGTGTTCGTACCAGGCTGAGCGAACATTCTTTGTAGATACATGGGAGAAATTTCAAATGCCAGATAACACAAGGGCAGTCGAATTTCAACGTAGGGCCTATCTGCTGATGAAGTTTGACACGAATCAAATTTGGCGGCTAATGTTTCGATTGATTCTTCGGTAACTCCAATCTGGGAAGAAGGTTTGCAGGATTATTGGCCCGTCGAGTTATCAAATTTCTGCTGGGCCATAAAAACTGAATTCACTTCCTTGCCAAAAACCCTCAAAATGGTTTTGGATTTTGGTGAAAAATCATGAATTTGATTTTTCACTTCAATATATATTTCAAAGTGTCCTCTTTCAGAAAATCAAATCAGTTTTTGTCTATCTCACTTGGTTTTTTCACAATGCATGGCCGTCAAGACCATGTTCATGCGTCATTTACGAACAAAAGCATGCATCTCAAAACAGATATTCTTGTAACGTGTGAAACTACATCGAGCACCTGTAATTGGATGTCCCCTAGCTGCATACATGAGTCTGGTCTTTGGAACATCTTGTATGTTTTGGTGGATCCAGTATCACTTGAAAAAATACAATGCACTGGTCATTTCCTAACATGGACACAGGGTGCACCTGGAAAACACAGGGAATTCATGTGGATACCAACAAAACACAGGAGAACAAAAAAATGTCTTATCCAAATTCATTTTCCCCTTTTGCTGCATGCGGCATTTCCTAATTCAAGTCTCCAGAAACATCTTTGAATTCTTTTTCTTCATACGTGACTTCACAGCATTTTTACGGTGGCCGTCAAGACCCCATATTTACCACTAAAAGTACCACGAATGCATGCAGCAAATGTGACGTAATGCTGTAAACGTTTCCAGATAGGGAAATCAAAGATAGGGAGATAATTATTTGGATCTGTTGGAACGCCCTTTTTATGGACAGGACAGATATTGACCTGTTTCCATTGGTCTGGAAAGCAACCATTAAAAATTAGGTGCTCGTATCTTGTGGAAAAGAATCTCAAGAAATTTGCAAAGCGGAAGCATGGCAAATTTCAGAAAGTTCTGGTGGTTCAGTGGTGGAGCATGGGAAGTGGGATCACAAGATCGTGGGTTCGAATCCCGGCATCGCGAAATTTTTTCACTTTGCGTTTTGCACACGTTTGCTCAGACAAAACAAGGGACTTTGATTTGCCGTGTGATATAAGAAAAAATTTATTCAGTGGCAATTCTGATACCACAGATCGCGACACAAAAAAATCATGTTTTTTCTGCAAAAAATCCAAACTACACATTTTGCTGCCATGCCCACACATGCTGAAAATGATGTGTTGGGGTCGAATGAAAAGTTCAACATGGAAAATTTAGACAATTTTATCGAATCCCGTTTTGCCCGTATATCCCGTTCTGCCCGGGCTTCCTCTGCGCAGGCAAACTAAAGTTGAAGGAGTTCGTTACCATATCACCATCAAGGGCAGCAAAAACAGTCATCATGGAATCGGCCTTTTTTCTGCTGATACCGTTCTTTGTGCACAATCTCTCTCTCCATCCAAATGTATCCGAATGGAATGCACCTTTTGTCTAGTCGAGCAGTGAGTGATCACATATTTGTTCAAAATTTCACCATCATTACGAGTGTGGCGTGGCTTTCGGGGACCGAGTCAGTTGCCCAGAATTTGGCAATGAGTTCAGGGACTGCTCAGACGGGAAGATTGTGGTCGTTCCGATGTTGCACAGGTCGAATGTGGAATAGGTGGCGCGTTTGGAGCATGCTGTCATCAGACTTGGAATGCAGGAAAAAAAATCAACCCATTTATTTCATTTGATAACAAGAGCATACTGTCATTCATCCTTAAGCACAAATAGCCAGCGGCGTATTTTTGAAACCCACCGAAATTGCAGGTTGCACTGACGTTATTGCAACAAAAACCTCGCTAAACTTACGAAAAATTTTAAAACAATTTCAACCTGCCCGAACCTTTCCGAACCAACCTTGACCCGCTCTTGGTGACGCCTCCCGCCTGGTGTCCTTCAGCCGCAAAAATGTAAAAAAGTCCACCAGTCACGAAAATCTAAAAAAATCTGTCACTTACTGGAATCGATCCCCATGCTTCGGATTAGTGGTCCAGTGCATTGACCACTAGACCACAGATGCAGCTGCAGAAATTTGATTTCGAGTTTGCCTTTGATCAAATGTGCTGTAAGAGCGTCTGCATAAACTACCTCGGGTGCAACCTGCGATTTCGGAAGGCAATGGCGTAGGCAGGATTTTGGCAAGGGGGCGTAGCCAAGAAACAGTTGCATACAATTTTGGCCGTGAAGCAGCCATCGGAGCTTGCGGGGGGTCTGGGGGCGGATGCCGCCCAGACCCCCCGCATGCCCCCCAATTGGGGGTCTGGGGAGTGGTTCCCCCCAGCGGGGGTCCAGGGGGCAGAGCCCCTGGCAGGGGTTTGGGGGACAGTGTCCCCCCAAAAGCTGGAGCCCTTTGACAAAAATACGAACATCTCCCTGAGATGCCTCGAAAGTCGAAAACCATGTTTTTGCCAGTTTGCACCATGGTTTCATTGCTTCCAATTGCAGGCAAAACAAGAAACAAAATCTTTTCAGAAGGAAATCACGCCTTTTTAAGCCGCGTCAGAATGGACAGATTTTTGTCGGCTGACTTTTTCAGATCGTCTCCAAAATATATTGTCACTCGAAACAATGTGCAAAGTAGAACATTGCAGCAGAATTTATCATTGCCCATTGTTTCGAGTGACAATCTGTTTTGTACAGACGATCTGAAAAAATCTGCCGACAAAAATCTATCCATTCTGACGCGGCTTAAGAAGGAAAGCAAACTTTTCTCTTATTAGGTCGGAGAGATCTCCGATGCTTTGTTTAAAACCACCGGTGAAAGTTGCGGATATCCACGTTTTCGGGGGGAAGGGATCGATAATATCCTCAACTATCTCAGGTGGTTTTGAAACAAAGCAACAGAGATCTCTCCGGCCTTGCATGAGCAATGTTAAATCTTTACATTCGGGTTCAAAACATGTCCTACTGGCGGTAGAATTTATGTACGCGCATGTGTAAAAATTGCAACTGTTCAGATTTGAGTAAAAAATCCATGATGCTGCAGAAATTAAAGATCCTCTTTTTTCTTTTTCCCATTCCAAACTGCTTTCGGAGTGAACAGTTTGGAATGGGAAAAAGTGCAATGCACGAGCACATTAATTCCGCCGCCACTGTTCATCAATGCAATGTTTTGTTGCTTTTGTTTGTTTGTTTTGACTGTTTGTCTGAAAAAAATAAAATTTGAAAAAACCTTTTCAAATCTTGGCGAAAATAATTATTTTTATCGAAATTTTTTTTTTTTGCAAAACAAATTAGTTTTTTTTAATAAAAAATCAATTTTTTGGGAAAGGGGGGCCGGCCGCCTTCCCCCTCCCTACGCCACTGTCGGCAGGTTTGAAAATAAGCTGACCGGCGCTGAAAAGTGGAATTGTCAACGAATGAAAGATTAGGCAAATGATAAAAACGAAAAAAGAAAAAAGGAAAACAATCAATCCGCTGACCAGCGATTGTTCAATCAGGTGTGTAAAGTTGGCTCCTCGGATGAATGGACTCTGAAATCCAAATTGGACCCGAATAACACTAATTGGACCTTTTTCCATTTGTTTTGCGGGCCCCTCCAGTTCGCTCACAAAATGGACTTTCGCCCACAAAATGGAGTCATTTTTGGAGAGTGTGAAGTTGGTCCTACGACTCAAGAGAGTCCAAATTTGGATGAACGGATCCCAAAGAACTCTCCATGGACTCATTGGACTTTTTCTCTTTTTCGTTGGGCACCTCTGGTTTGCCGGAAAAATGCGGTCTTTTTTGTGGTGGGGGGGTGTGATGTTGGTCTACCGACAGATCGGAATCCAAATTTGTAATGGACCCCAAAGAATTTTTCATGCAACCACTGTGGCCTTTTTCCATTTTCTTTCGACCCCTCCATCTTTTCTGGGCCCCTTCAACTTTTTTCTTTTTATCCTTTTTCTTTGAACCTTAAGGTCAGCAATTAGTCCTTTGAGAGTCGTTCATGGACTTGATTTGCTTAGATTTCAGAGTCCATTCATCCAAGGGGTCAACTTGACACACACTTCATTCAATCGCCACTTCATAATTTTGTGCTGGATTTTGCGGGAGAGGTGTTTTGGCCTATTTTTTAAAAATTGCAATTTGCTGATAAGACAAGTCGAACACCTTTCTGAGCGGCTGTCAATTTGCCTGGGCTGATGCCGAGAAAGCGAGACACACAGAACGGATTGTTTGGGGGAGATGGGATATTTTTTGGATGTGGAACCCAAAAAGTTCGTGGTGAAAATGACCACGAAATTTCGAAAAAATTAGCCGTTTCATTGGGAAGGAGGTTTGATAACGAAATTTGCTTAAAATTAACCGTTTCATTGGGAGGCTAAAATTTCTGTTTTGCCTGGAATTTCTTGCCTGGAACAAAATTGTCTGGAATTTCTCTTTCCGCACTTACATCACTTATGTTATGGTTTCCGGAAAATTTTTAGCTTCGGGTATGAGGATTTGTTTTTCAGCTTTGACTATTTTGAAACTGAACGTTGTCTTGTGAGAGTTCACACTGCCAAATCTTGGTTCGAAATGCAGAATTATTACCAATTCTATACCAACCTCCGCCATGGGCGCAAATCACGGGGGGGTTGGGGGGGGTTCACCCCCCCAGAATTCGGTCAGTGGAATTCTGGAGGGGGTGGGGCCCTTTTGCCAACCCCACAGAGGGCCCCTGCCTCAGCCCTTATTTTCCCCTTCTGGGGCCCTTCGAACGCCAGGGAATCAATCCAGCTCCAGCTTTCAACACAAAAACCTCATATCCAAGAAACTAAAAAAAGAAACTAAAGAAACTAAAAAATACAAGACTAAAAAAGGAAGTAAAAGTGAGTGCCAACCACCTGCTATGGTAACGCTGTGGTTATGCTCTGCTCGCGAAAAAATTTTACTTATGAAATTCTTGTGGATTTGGGCCCTCTGCCAACCCCACAGAGGGCCCCTGCCTCAGCCCTTATTGTAATTAACCCCTCTGGGGCCCTTAGAACGCCAGGGAATCAATCCAGCTAGCTTTCTGGGGCCCTAAGAACACCAGGGAATCAATCCAGCTC
This sequence comes from Sinentomon sp. SZTP_YWyxl, assembly GCA_030068105.1. Lineage (NCBI taxonomy): Eukaryota > Metazoa > Arthropoda > Protura > Sinentomata > Sinentomidae > Sinentomon > Sinentomon sp. SZTP_YWyxl. Next base: position 13,802 of record JASGXE010008015.1, read on the forward strand.
CAGCTTTCAATACAAAAACCTCATATCCAAAAAAAACCTGCAAAACACAACAGACTTGTGGGAAGGTAAAAGCGAGTGCCAACCACCTGCTATGGTAACGCCGTGGTAGGTAATGCTATGATAATGAATAAATTTTATTCATGCATGGATTTCTGGTAGATTTGGGCCCTCTTGCCATCCCCAGAAAGGGCCCATATGCGTCGAGCACAAATTAATCCCCTCTGGGGCCGGCCCCTAGACCGCAAGGGAATCAATCCAGCTCCAGCTTTCAGAAAACTTCCATTTCTAAAAAAAAAACAAAAAAAATACACAGCAGATTTTCATGGAAAAGAAAAATAAATGCCTGCAATCTTCCGGCCTCATTCCTAAAATGTGAAAAGCAAAGTCATCATTTGACCGCATTTTAATGATATCGTATGACGAACAATTTGAATTGGTGAAATTATGGGAGGTTGGGCCCTCTTGCCAACCCCACAGAGCGCCCATGCCGCCGACCCGAAAAAAACCGCTCTTGTGCCCCGAAAAAGCAAGGGAATCGATCCAGATCATGACCTTCAGACACTCTTAAAAAACCCTCATTTCCAAAAAAAAAACAAGTCTGTCCAGTGGAAAAGAAAAAAAAAATGAACGCCAAAGCATCTGCAATGGCAGCAGCCTGACTACATATATGCAGTGCTCAAAGTGTGTGGGAGCTCTGGGAGTGCCCGCCCTGAGGGTGTGGGAGCGCAGCTCCCACATGCCCCGAACCATTTGCGTTCCCACAATTGGAAAACTGTGCAAAAGCGTTCCCAGATGGCTCCCACTTGGAGCTCTGTGGGAGCGCTTTTCGGGTTAAAACACACCAAGTCTCCATGCACCAGTGTGTCCGGCCTAAGGAAGCGTGGCTGCTGGAGCCATCAAACTAAATCAGAGCAATGGCTCCAGCAGCCACGCTTCTTCAGGCCGATCCACAGACAACCAGCCGTACTGCCCAGTACAGGCCCTTTTCAGGATCGCCTGGCACTAGGCTGACTAAGCAATACCTCCCACTGACGGGTAAAATGTGGCTTCTGTGTCATTATTACCTGCCAAACCTCTGTCTTGGACCTGTACTAAGTGTTCTTTAACGAGCACAATGTGATGCTGCACACGGGACCTGACCTCAGATCAATGTCCCATCCGAAGGAGACCGATGGACTTGGTCACCAAGCTGCACAATTGGGCTAGAACTTCAAGGGGTCTCCCATCCACTTGCTTTCTTGCGGACTGGCCCAATCTTATGAACCTTGCCTTTTGCCACTGAACACTGTGTTGGCAAACACTCACCCGGTCACAGCTATACAAGCGTTTGCAGGTGTTCAATGATAACAAAAAATCGTCCACAAAAAAGTGACATGCCCAATTTGAGAGGGCAGCGAGCATTTTCCCGAACATTTTTTCTCTGCACCCAGCTCAACGCTCCACCCTCAGTATTTTTGCTGCACCCTCTCATGTAAAGTGTAGTTTGTGACTCAAGTGAGCAGCTTATGTGCCTATTTTATGTGAACAATAATTGATGCTATAACCCAGCAATGCCCCAAAGCAAACGAGTAAAATGAGGCGGGAATGCAAAAGCCAGCAAAATCTTGAAGGACTCTGGGATGGAAGGCGTTCAAAAATGTTGTTCATTCGGAACAGGGAGAGCCACATCGTAACACCATTGCCAACCTGGAACTTGTTTAAAAATATGGACATTGTCCATTTAAGTGCTGCTGGGCACATTAATCGACCATACCAATGACAATTTTCGTGCCCTGTCCGATGGGTGAAGTACCCTATTTGACGTACGAAGTGCCCTCCTTGAAGGACGGAGTGCCCTCCTCGAAATACGAAGTGCCCTGCAATTTTTGCAGGTGCCCTTTTTTGAAAAAGCGCTCCTGCCCTTTTTTCGGGACACTTTGAGCACTGCATATATGGGAGAATAGAAGCAGCATTATTTGCACAAATTTTAATGACACCGTATGTATGAGCCTGACCACACAGCCCTGGCCATAATGGTGCCAAAAATAGCCAAAAACCGGCCCAAAATGCATGTTGAAATTCCTAAAAGCTATCACACCTCTGTGGTACTCCCAGACACCATGCTAGGCTCTGCAACTCTGCAAGGCTCTGTCCCTTGGCATCCCACTTGAGCCAAGAACTCCGCCCCAGACCCCGCGTGCCCCCGACTTTGTTTCACAATTTAACTGCTCCTCTTGACCTTCTTTTGTTGGAGGCATACCCATCGCTTTTGTTTTTGCATCTGCTTTCGTGAATTTCAGAAAACGTCTCTTGCACACACACATTTCCATTTGGAAATTCAGGCTTTCGTGCATAGGCCTGTTGCAGATGGGCCTCAAATTTGCAAAACCATAAAAGTGCGCCCATCATTTCAAGGCTCATTTGGGTCCCAAAAATTTGTTAGAAACATCAATTTTGGACCCCAAATGAACACTCGAATTTCAAAATTTCTTCAGCTTCTGGGGGACTCCGTCCCCCAGACCCCCTGCCAGGGGCTCTGCCCCTTGGATCCCCGCTGGGGCGCTGCCCCAGACCCCGTGGCGCCTGCGGCGGGCTTCATCAAATGGGTCCCTATTTCCGTGAAAAAGGGCCCCTGAGGCAACTAACCCCCCCCCAGATCTCGAGAGGGATTTGCGCCCCTGACCTCCGCTAACCTCATGAGGATCGAAAAAATGCAAATTTTTATTTTTTGCCGATGTGATGTGACTGCACTTGTAACGAGATGACAGAGACGGCAATCCAAATTGGTATGGTGCAAATGTTTGGGAGGAATGCACCTTCATTTGCGATTTGGGTAAAAGATAATGCCAACATGGAAGAATCATGAAACTCATCCTGGTCCACCTTCAATGGTGACCCAGAGGCAAACATTGCTTGGTTCGAGGACTAGCATGAAAGCTTCAAACTTACACTATGTGGGGGGCCCGATCTTTGCCAATGGTGCATAGAACGAGGAGAAGATCACATTGAAAACCAGTGAAGGTTAGAAACCTTTTCCTAAGATCCCTTTCGTCGATGTCATAACCTTTCCGGACATCCCACGTAATCCAAACTGATTTTGTTTGTTTGATTTTGTTGATTTTGTTCCTCATTCAGACGGGCGTTTTCCATTAAATTTGGCGGGGACTCCAAGAAGTCACCTGGGAGTTTAAAATGAGCAACATTCCGAATTTTATTCACCACCGGTGTCACCCAACAAACCTTGAACCCAGGCTTTGCAGCAAAATAGACCTACAAAATGTCAGTCCAGTCAGGAAATGTTTTGCAACAGTTGATTGTTAAACCCCCTTCAGAATTTACAACATATTGGACCGATTTTTTAAACTAAGCCCATCTTTTAGGCCGTGGATTATTTTCTTTTCAAAAATGCAATTTTGTACACAAAAAGAAAAGAATCCGCGGCCTAAAAGATGAGCTTCATTTAAAAAATCGGCCCATTATCTTGAACCCCCTCAGATTTTGTTGCAGTTTAGGCGGTTAGGCCAAGTTTGGTAAGCTTCAATTTGAGAAACAGCGAAATGAAACCGCAAATCATGCACGCCAAATTGGGTGTGGCCCCATGAAAAGTGAGTTGGGTTTTCTAAACTGTACCTAATGGGAACACGGAAAGCGAGACGTGAATTCCTCCTGTCTTTTATACCCGTAACAGGCGTTATATAGGGTAGCCCAAAAGTCTTTGGCAATAGGAAAAATGGAAATTTTCTGTTTTTGTAAAATTTTGTGATCTGAAACCTTTTCTAACTCAAACCACAGATGACGAGACGAAATCGGAACAACATGTGCATATTCAGGGATGCCCAAGGTCGTTGGCCACTTCAAAAAAATAAATTATCTGTTTTTATGATATTTCGTGATTTATGACTCTTTCTTGCTCCCACCACGGAAGTCACCACTTTATTCGATGCTAAAATTTCAGTTTAAAGTCTTGAAATCCATGGTTTTTTTGGTTTCACAGTTCCAAATTCCAATCCAGTGATTTTTTTTGGTTTCACAGTTCCAAATTCCAATCCAGTGATTTTTTTTTTGTTTCACAGTTCCAAATTCCAATCCAGTGATTTTTTTGGTTTCGCAGTTCCAAATTCCAATCCAGTGATTTGTTTTTGGTTTCACAGTTCCAAATTCCAATCCAGTGATTTTTTTTGTTTCACAGTTCCAAATTCCAATCCAGTGATTTTTTTGGTTTCACAGTTCCAAATTCCAATCCAGTGATTTTTTTTTATTTCACAGTTCCAAATTCCAATCCAGTGATTTTTTTTTGGTTTCACAGTTCCAAATTCCAATCCAGTGATTTTTTTTTGTTTCACAGTTCCAAATTCCAATCCAGTGATTTTTTTTGGTTTCACAGTTCCAAATTCCAATCCAGTGATTTTTTTTTTGGTTTCGCAGTTCCAAATTCCAATCCAGTGATTTTTTTTTGGTTTCACAGTTCCAAATTCCAATCCAGTGATTTTTTTTTTTTCACAGTTCCAAATTCCAATCCAGTGATTTTTTTTGGTTTCACAGTTCCAAATTCCAATCCAGTGATTTTTTTTTGTTTCACAGTTCCAAATTCCAATCCAGTGATTTTTTTTGGTTTCACAGTTCCAAATTCCAATCCAGTGATTTTTTTTTTGGTTTCGCAGTTCCAAATTCCAATCCAGTGATTTTTTTTTTGTTTCAAAGTTCCAAATTCCAATCCAGTGATTTTTTTTGGTTTCACAGTTCCAAATTCCAATCCAGTGATTTTTTTTTGTTTCACAGTTCCAAATTCCAATCCAGTGATTTTTTTGGTTTCACAGTTCCAAATTCCAATCCAGTGATTTTTTTTTTGGTTTCAAAGTTCCAAATTCCAATTCAGTGATTTTTTTTGGTTTCACAGTTCCAAATTCCAATCCAGTGATTTTTTTTGTTTCACAGTTCCAAATTCCAATCCAGTGATTTTTTTTGGTTTCACAGTTCCAAATTCCAATCCAGTGATTTTTTTTTGGTTTCAAAGTTCCAAATTCCAATCCAGTGATTTTTTTTGTTTCAAAGTTCCAAATTCCAATCCAGTGATTTTTTTTTTGGTTTCACAGTTCCAAATTCCAATCCAGTGATTTTTTTTTGTTTCACAGTTCCAAATTCCAATCCAGTAATTTTTTTTGGTTTCACAGTTCCAAATTCCAATCCAGTGATTTTTTTTTGGTTTCACGGTTCCAAATTCCAATCCAGTGATTTTTTTGGGTTTGACAGTTCCAAATTCCAATCCAGTGATTTTTTTTGTTTCACAGTTCCAAATTCCAATCCAGTGATTTTTTTGGGTTCACAGTTCCAAATTCCAATCCAGTGATTCTGATACCACAGATCGCGACACAAAAAATCATGTTTTTATGCATAAAATCCAAGCAACACATTTTGCTGCCATGCCCACATGCTGAAAATGGTGTGTTGGGGTCGAATGAAAAGTTCAACACGGAACATTTAGACAATTTTATCGAATTCCGTTATGCCCGGACATCCCATTATGCCCGGGCTTCCTCTGCGCAGGCAAACCAAAGTTGAAGGAAGGAGTTCGTGACCTCATCACCATTGTCACCATATCAAAGGACGCAAAAACAGTCATCAGGAATCGGCCTTTTTTACCACTGATTCCGTTCTTTTTGGACGACTTCTCCATCCGAATGGCCGAGTGCATGCATCCGAATGGAATGCACCTTTTGTCTCGTCGGGCAGTGAGTGATCACAATATTGTTCAAAATTTCACCATCATAACGAGTGTGGCGTG
>JASGXE010008016.1:0-24766 GCA_030068105.1 Sinentomon sp. SZTP_YWyxl
GAAATAGGCTTCAATAGATTCGAGGAGGAAGATATTGCTTTAGGAAATGCGTGATTGCATGAAGAAACTGGGAATATCTGGGTAGAACTTTCGATTTTTTGAGAGATCTCAAAAAAATGAATTTATCGGTTTGCGAAATTGAAAATCGTTAGTGGGTCTTCTGTTTTGAATGTTTTGATATAATTGTGGAGGGCACTTTATTAATTTTGGTCCTTTCAAGATTTTAATATGAAATGCAAGCATTTTCCCATTTCTTCGAGTTCGGAGAGGGGTGAGACCTAGTGAGAGACAAGACATGGAGAAGAATTGAAAAGGTATAACGATCTGCAGCCGGAATATTTGTGTAGCTAAGGTGCTGTAAACGATGGCCTTTTGTGCTGATATATTTGATTTAGTGTTCCCATGCGAGGGATTCCTGCGCAATATTATTATAACAGACTTAGATTTGTTAATAGACGCCTTTTCTTGTTTCCCCGTTTAAATGCCCAAGAAGGCAAAAACCAAGACATTCGAAAATGGTTACAGAGGTCACAATTGCATCATTATCTTTTGCGACAAATTTCTAGCATGAGAGTAAAGGCTCCATTCCGGTGGAAGAGTGGAAAAGCGCACTTTCAGACACTGATACGCGTAGATAGTGCTGGTTTGCTTGCGTCAGAAAAAGTTTTTACTTTTTGGCAACACTCTATCTAAAAAAGTTAGAGCGGTCATTTAGGAGAAGTAGGACATTTTTTGAATTTTGATTGATTGAAAACATGCTTCTGGTCAACGGGTTGGGATTATAATTGCTAGTTTCAGGCGATTCCGCAACAAATACCGGTTGAATTTATACGAATCTTTCAAAGAAATGCCAAATATCTAACAAACACTAATGATTTGCGAACATTTACCAAACTTTATGATCATGTGGCATATTGTGAACATTGCAATATTCAAGGATCCTGACCGAGCTAATTTCGTGTGTTGAATAATCATGTCAATTTAAAAAAGCAGAATTTACCCAAGTCATCACTTGGAGCTTCTTTCAGTTCATCCAGCGATTCAGCCACAGTATTCAATAGCTCCACTGTATTGAAATATATAAATGCACAGATGGAAGGTGGAAAAGTTTTGTGGAATTGATATACATGTAAGGGCTGATAACAAGGTAGAGAGTGTTTTTTACATTTGGTAAACTGGCAGTTTACAAACTGGTTCTACACTCGAACAAATTGCCCCGCGTGGCGACGTTTTGACCGAGTGGAGTGCTTTCTAAGCATAAAGCGAAGGTTATGCTGAAATAAACATCTATGTTGAAACGTATCAATGTTCTATTGAAAAACACTGACAAGCACCATTAGATTCAAATTTTACAATGTTTCCATGAATGTATCGTTAACGTTTGACGTTTGATGTTTAACGTTTGACGTTTGACTTTTAACGTTTTACGTTTAACTTTTAACGTTTAACGTTTAACGTTTAACGTTTAACGTTTAACGTTTAACGTTTAACGTTTAACGTTTAACGTTTAACGTTTAACGTTTAATGTTTAACGTTTAACGTTTAACGTTTAACGTTTAACGTTTAACGTTTAACGTTTAACGTTTAACGTTTAACGTTTAACGTTTAACGTTTAACGTTTAACGTTTAACGTTTAACGTTTAACGTTTAACGTTTAACGTTTAACGTTTAACGTTTAACGTTTAACGTTTAACGTTTAACGTTTAACGTTTAACGTTTAACGTTTAACGTTTAACGTTTAACGTTTAACGTTTAACGTTTAACGTTTAACGTTTAACGTTTAACGTAACGTTTAACTTTTAACGTTTAACGTTTAACGTTTAACGTTTAACGTTTAACGTTTAACGTAACGTTTAACTTTTAACGTTTAACGTTTAACGTTTAACGTTTAACGTTTAACGTTTAACGTTTAACGTTTAACGTTTAACGTTTAACGTTTAACGTTTAACGTTTAACGTTTAACGTTTAACGTTTAACGTTTAACGTTTAACGTTTAACGTTTAACGTTTAACGTTTAACGTTTAACGTTTAACGTTTAACGTTTAACGTTTAACGTTTAACGTTTAACGTTTAACGTTTAACGTTTAACGTTTAACGTTTAACGTTTAACGTTTAACGTTTAACGTTTAACGTTTAACGTTTAACGTTTAACGTTTAACGTTTAACGTTTAACGTTTAACGTTTAACGTTTAACGTTTAACGTTTAACGTTTAACGTTTAACGTTTAACGTTTAACGTTTAACGTTAACGTTTAACGTTTAACGTTTAACGTTTAACGTTTAACGTTTAACGTTTAACGTTTAACGTTTAACGTTTAACGTTTAACGTTTAACGTTTAACGTTTAACGTTTAACGTTTAACGTTTAACGTTTAACGTTTAACGTTTAACGTTTAACGTTTAACGTTTAACGTTTAACGTTTAACGTTTAACGTTTAACGTTTAACGTTTAACGTTTAACGTTTAACGTTTAACGTTTAACGTTTAACGTTTAACGTTTAACGTTTAACGTTTAACGTTTAACGTTTAACGTTTAACGTTTAACGTTTAACGTTTAACGTTTAACGTTTAACGTTTAACGTTTAACGTTTAACGTTTAACGTTTAACGTTTACGTTTAACGTTTAACGTTTACGTTTAACGGTTAACGTTTAACGTTTAACGTTTAACGTTTAACGTTTAACGTTTAACTTTTAACGTTTAACGTTTAACGTTTAACGTTTAACGTTTAACGTTTAACGTTTAACGTTTAACGTTTAACGTTTAACGTTTAACGTTTAACGTTTAACGTTTAACGTTTAACGTTTAACGTTTAACGTTTAACGTTTAACGTTTAACGTTTAACGTTTAACGTTTAACGTTTAACGTTTAACGTTCACGTTTTATATCTCATCAGCGTTTTAGCTTTTATTTTACGGGGAATAAGTCGATAGTTTTCGGAAAGGAATGAAACATTTAAAAAACAATGTCGTACATTCTTCTCTGATATTAATCTTCCCAACAAAATTAGAAAAGATGATATGGTATTTCAGCTCTAGTATCGCGAATATTTCATGTATCTTTGCTATTGTACATCTATTCGAAAAATTAGATACAGTACATTTCTAATTTTGCACAAGCTGTCACGACGGGCTAGAAGTGATTATGTTCCAAAGTGCATCACTTGGTAAATCGTACGTTTTGTTGCAGCAAGATCCGTTTGACCTTATACCAACAACAGGCGAGGTAAAATGTTTTAACATCATTTTGAGAGTTTCTCCAAGACTTATGAAATGTTGCATTTTGATCATCTACTGGAAAGAGATGAAACGGATATATTGAATACTCGTAATTACATTGCTCACCGTTAAGTTTCTGGAATATTTTACTCTAGATCATTTTTCGGTATAATTTCTGTTCACAAGTAATCGCTTTTTCATGTTATAGGAATTTTTCAACTGGATTCCGCATGCAACGGACACATATTGTTGGTAAAGCTCAAGTAATAATGTCTCAGAAATGGGCACGTTTTCATCGTGGTGCTAAATCCACTTAATTTCGGATGTGATTGAATCTTCACACAGTTATCAAGAATAGAGAAACCTGATGTAGTAGATTCCGAATAAATTGATTTATGATAACAGAGAAACACAATCAGGGATGGGCGCTATTTTATCCAAAATTTATCTTGAAAATGTACATTATCGTAAAATTAGAATAAAAACCATGATATCTGGTTACGTAGCAAGAAAAAATGTAGCAAATATTTGTTTTTGCGTACTAATTGCTCCTGACGTGACTTCACCTCATTGGTGCCAAACTTATTCTAAATTTCAACGAATAGCTAACCAGTTTTATCTAACATAATTTGTGTTTGAGCTGCCTCTGCTACAACCTTCAGTTGTCCAATGACCTCCAAAATTTTAGTCAAGATGTTACCTAAAATATTAAAAATGCGACAATTATTTGAAATATTTTTTGAAAAAATAGATAGATTGTGCAAAGTAAATTTGAGCAATTGGAAAACATATTACGGTCTATTCGCGAAACGAAGAACTTGACATGCATTCCCAAAATATGGATCCTAAGACCACTTCATGCCTTCATGCAGGACCATTTAACGGCAGAAAATCGACAAATTTATTTTTTTTATTTATGTCCAAAAACAACAACAACAAGATTAAAAGGTTCACTTCCAGGGAAGCCATGGTTTTGTCTTTTGCAGTGCAATAAATTTCGAAATGATTTCCATTTCCAGCACATGCAAAAACTGCAAAAACCAGACAGCTTGGCAAACTGATCAAATTAAAAGTGCCATGTATGGAAAATATGAGATAAGGAGAGTGATTCATGTCAAATTTGGTGCAATGAAAACGCTAAGCAATTTCCGATGATGACAGGGTTTCTAAGTATTAATATCTTGATAACTATATAAATATATAAGCCACAATTGGCTACTCTTTTGCCACATTTTGAAGTATAAGTGATTATAAAAGGATTTTATGATGCACGATAGGTGGACAGAATTTAACGTGACACATGACATAGGAGTGGCATTCAACAAGAAATTCAATTCTCATGGCATTTCAAAACTCAGTGAAATGCACTGGCAATTGAATCTGAATAAGTTGTGTGAAATGATGATCACAGGAAGAGATAAGAACAGCGCAAGTTGCATTTTTCGTCGCAAATGGCTTTCTTCCTTCAAATTTGGCAACGGGTACCTATTTGTTCATTAAAGCCAAGTGTGACTTAGCAAACAGGGTTTGCTTTGTTGTTATTCTGTTTGTTTTTTCTTTATGTTATTGGATCGCAGTTATTTATTTTGTTAGGTTAGGTAGGCAAGGTTAGGTTCGGTTTCGTTAGGTTTTTTTGGGTTTGGCTTTAAGTTTTCCAATGCGAAACCTTAGCAATATACCCTAACCTATAACAAAATAAATAAAAATAACAACACAAATCCCCTTTTACGTCTTGTAGGTCCTTTGGAGATAAGGCGGACGTCAAAGGGGGACACAATGGCACGGCTAAGAACAGATTTTCTGAAATTGTTTCCGTGCAATTATGCAATTTTGTCCCCCCCCCGTATAAAAGACGAGCTAGAACACCCTTCTACGATTGCTTCATCAGCATTGCTGGCACTGACAGTCTCGGATTAGGCGGTTTTCAGTGTTTGGATAGGGGTACCCTTGGAAAAAGAACAGGGTACCCTCTTGAGCATCTCTGGTTGCAGCTAGAATGTGAGCAAGTGACATTCGAGAACGGCCGTATACCTGCATTTCCACTCACACCCATTAGCGCTTCAGCACAGCTGTAAATTTACCAGATGGATGAACGCTTCACAGAAATGGAAAAGGAATAGCGTTGTAATTAGAAATTAAAGTTTCACAACACCAATCTCGCCATCGAATTGGCTGCTGATTATAGCTGAGTGTGATTGCTAATGGAGAGTCTGGCAAACGGTGAAGTGAAGGTACATTCAACAGCAGAATTTCGGAGCTTTGATTCATTCGAAATCCCCTTTGACGTTGCCATGGAAACCGTTTTATTTGTTTTGCGACTGATGGATGTGCAATCGTATAGAATAAAATTTCCACATTTTTTCACCGATCGCAGAGAAAATTTAATCAGCTCTTCGTTTCCGTAAATGATAGAAAAATTCCAAATTTGGGCAAAATTTGATGAAAACTTTTTGAGTTATCGATTTCCATCGAAAATCGACAATTTAAAACAGGGCTTGTGTTTTCAGTTTCCGGTTAAAAATAACATTTTGTCTTTGCAGACGACGCATTCGCGTCTGCTAAAGACAAAACAAAAAGAATTGGTTGCTGTGACTTAACTATAAGTGCAATTAACTATAGCAGTCAAACCATAAAAACAACAATGGGGAGAAGGAAGTCAAATGTTAAAAAATGCAGGAATTGAAATGCAGATTATTAAATGAGTCATTGGCGCGACAGGGGGATAGTAACGATAAAAAGAGAAAAGAAAATAGTAAAAAATCTTTTTTTTATCATGACTGGCCCGACTCAACAGCACTTAAAAATCAGAGGAGAGGTACGAGGGAGGCTGTTCTAGCTTGTTATAACCAAACGAAAAAAAGAATTTTTGTAGACATTCCGTCTGGCGAAAGGAATGTTAAAGCTTAGCCCATTGTCTGTCCGTCATTGCGAGGATTTCCGGGCGTAACAAGGTGGCAATGGGAAATCAACAGCACCAATAACCATATCTTTACAAATTGTATTTGTTAGGTATTTGTGTTTACTCAGTTTGCTTTTGTTACAATTAAAATTATCGTATCGAAAATCTCGATAACTATTCAAGTACCACTGATGTCGAGTGACCGGAGTTGAAAAATTACCGCTAAGGGAGGCGCACTAATAATCCTCTAAATTTTTGAAATGTTTTCGAACACAAAGCACGCCTGCTAAAATCATTACTGCCTTTTAAGTTTTCTTTTTCGAGATATCTGTTGCGGTTCCTGTTCAGGACCAAGTACAAAATTGCGAGTTGTGTCTCCCGATGGTTTAGGTTTCGAAGGTGATATTCCCACAGGAACATGGCTAATATTCCAGTGATTTCAAGAGAGCCAAGAATGGCGCTTTTGCGCTCGAAAATGACTTTAAATCGCTTAAACCTGAATTTTACGATAAAAAGTTTCTAACAGGATTTCAGGAGATGATCATCGTATTTACGACTGCGTGTCCATGAAATAGCGTAACATTATGCCTCCTCTATCGAGGGATAAATTGGAGCAGAAAAGGTAAAAATGCTTTTAATCCGCTGCCAGTAACAGCACGCTTAATGAAAACTGAAACTGCTATCCGGGTTAAAAAAGTAAAATATCACAAATAGTGATCATCCGTTTGGCTTTGTGCGATAAATATACGATATTGCATAAATATCATCAACAAGGACGACAGATGCGGCCAGGACTATAATGCCACAGAGGAAGAAGACAAAATCCCTTCGCAGTGAAAAAAATTCTGAAATAAACTAGCATATTAAGCGGAAATACGATTTGATAATTGGTTTTAAATATGGTTTGATTCTTAAAAGGAATTATTTTTGAGGCGATGTCCAATCGTCCATTTTAAGGGGAAAACACTTTGCCAACACGACAATTCCAGATCTTTATGTGGCTTAATCCGAATTTGAGTGTTTCCCATCGCATGAGGATTTGTCTAGGTTTAAACGAACCTCTCATCAACATTTTGCACCTGAATATAATGGTCGATTCATTAACTCTTCGTTTTTGTAATAAATATAGATGAAAACAAAGCATTGAAACAAAGCACTGTAGAATTATTTCAGATCTGGCAAAAAGACTAGGTTCATCACGACTCATTTGGGACTAACAATGTCATTTACTCCCGTAAGCCCCAAAATTCACGAAAAAATTCTCATTGGCATTGTTTCTTGATACACATAAGTACGTAAAACAGAAGCTGACGAAATTCAGTTCACCTGAAACTTTTACCACATTAAGAGGAACGTTGGCGAATGAGAGATATGATCCCAAAAATTACATTATTTGCTTAAAAAACAAAAAATGTCACCAATGTCTCAAATCTCTCACCGATTATGACAATATCTTGTTCGTTCGTATTTTTGCCAGTCGCGTTTCGCAATGTCTCCCTTTCCTTCTCGATAGATTCAAACTGTGAATCTGAAAACAAATTGAAAAGTTCCTTGGAAATAAAATTGAGTAACTTAAAAGCCGATTAGAAAAGATGGCTTATTATCGATAAAAACGCCTTAGATTTAGAATTCCTCCGATTAAAGAACCTAAAACGACGGAAGAGATTGACATTTTTATTTTTAGCCGCCACTAATTCAGCGAAAATCATATACCATTTAAACTGTCTAAAATGGCCGATAATTTCCGTCAAGTTGTTTTTTGAAAACTTGCCATAATTACGCTTATGCCACTACGACATGTTTTTGCGTGAAACTTGTCATTTGCCCACCGTCAAAACAACAAGTCAGACATTTTTTGGGATGGTTGAGGGTCAAATTGCAATTTGATATAAGCTATTAGATATAAGCAATGCTACTGGCTTTTAGCTATGTGGGAAAAGGAGAGGGAGTTACGCAACTTGCTATTTGCAATGAAAAAAATTAGAAGTTATAATTACATATTTAATTTTGCGTTAATTCCAGACATTGTTTTTGTATCAGCTCTGCTATTTTTCATCGATTTCTTAACTTTCTCGCTCTCAGTTAAAATAGTTTCTTTTGCATTAATCTCCTGGTCAGTCATAATTCTTTCGATGAAATATTTTGCTGAACCATTTCTACCTAAATATGACCAAATGTACACCCCACGCTGACAATTCCGAACTCTACAAACTACTTCGGTCGCGGAAACAGCTTCGAAATAAAGACACTATCTTGTTCTTCATAAACGTTTAAAGTTTAAACAGATAGCAGAGTTTAAACAGGTTAAAGTTTTAACAGGTAGCAGAGTTTAAACAGGTTAAAGTTTTTAACAGGTAGCGGTCAGCAAAATAATTCCATTCCGTTGTGCCCAACGTGGTAAAGAATACCTGGTTTTGTTGTGTAGGAAATGGTATTTATATTGATAGATTCGCAGAAATAAGAAATGTCCCTCTTTGCTTGCAGGAGTGATTTTTGGGATACGCGAAATATCGAAGATTTGATGGGCGCACTTTTCTTTTTACAAATGACGTCCATGTAGGAATAAAAATTTGATCGGCGGAGATATCCAACAAAATAGCAAACACACAGTGTGTGTTGGGTATGCTGTAACCAAAGCTAACTAAACTAAATATATAATTCTTCATTCAAATCGTCGCGAAACGAAACATTCACCACTAATATCCAAAACTAATCGCTTCACTTGAAATGAAAATATAGTATTGAGATGGAATTTTGACATCTGAAAGAAACCGCAGATTTTACCCAGATTTTGATTTTGCTCAGCTGAGTCGGAAATCTTCGTACGCATCTTCTTCAATGTTGTCAACATGACTTCCAGTACGCTGTCTGTAAGGAACGCATTTGGAATCACATCAGAATATGAGAAATTCGGAAAAAGGACTGAATGCGTCGTATACTCAAAAGATGATTTTCGACATTCCGCGAAAACAAATTACCAAGATTCGACTAAACCAGTCTGAAACTAAATATTTTTAATGCGATGAAGTTCAGACGAACTAATATCCGTATTCCCCACTGCAACCCACCATCACGTAAAAATCAATAGCCAATTCAGTAATCTGACACAAGTTTCGTTACAGAATGAAAGGAATAAGCCTCGTGCAGACGTATGAAATTTCCGCAACACAAACTTATCAATTGAATTGATCATCGAGTTGAACGTGAGGGTGTGTTACAAGCGAGAGAGTACGGCAAACAATTCGTAGATCCAGATTTCATCAAGTTTTAATGTGGCCCTCTCATTTATGTGATAGAATGACTAAATAACACCCGGTATCACATCTTAAAAGAAATGCATGATACGACCTCAATTGGTCTTTCAGATAGTCCTACAGTGCACTTAGCCACATTTTTCAAGAAATCTACTCAGTGATCATGGCTAAAAATCCAGTGAACCTGAAAATATCTTTTAGGAAGAAAAGGAATCTTCATATCATCTTGGCAATCTTACCTGATTATAGATTGCCATTCCAATTTATCGCACTCTATGCCATTTTGCAGGCAGGATAAATTTTAGCATGAATTTTTTGTCGTCAATTTGAGATATTTCTGATGTCAAAATATCTTACAGGAGGGCTGTCCACATGTGAATATGAGAAATATTGTACAGTTGCATATTTTGCCGAAAAATATAAAACTGATTTAACTCGATAACACGCACCAATCTCAGCATATCCAATATTCCCAAGACTCTCTTGCTGGTAGTAACCATACATATCTTCCACTTTCTTCTTGATAGCATTAAATACCACATCTGCAAGTAAACGTAGAATGAACAGTAATTGACAAGATTGGTGGCGCAAGGCGAATCTTGTGGCTATTTAAAGGGTTTTATTACAACATTGTAAGTTTTCAATCTTTTTGCATACCAGATGCAATGGACCAACAACAAAATCTGGGAACGGGAAATGTCTCGGATTGAAGCCATGGGAAATTGTATTGGGAATTTCACTTGTGGTTTATATCGAGGTAAAAAAGCATTGTGGTAACGCATCAGAAATTAGCATTTTTCATTTCGAGATACGCAAACACATAACAGTGTTTGGTGCAACTTATGACCTTTGGTTGATGGCGTATGTCCGTACGGAGCATGATCTGAAATGCAGGAGATATCATTACGGCACCTTTCTTGCGATAAACCGGAATTTTGATTGGGCTAACTGGTGAATAAGAGGAAGATATGCATCATATTGTCTCAGTCGGAAATCATCAAAATTATCAACCATGTATAATCACTAACCATTTGTGTTCATGTTTGCCAGAACGTCACCAGTGATTTCCTCTAGAGTCGGAATACCGTCAACCATCTTGCCCTCATTTTATCAAAATAATTTATAATGCAATTGTTCATTGTTATAATTTAATTTACAATAATTAGAATACTTTTTTTGTAAGGCACAAATGTCCTATAAAATTTGCGATTCTTGGTAGAGTATTAGTAGAGTTGAATGGAGTTAGTACAGTGTTAGTAGAGTGATAATTTGTAGTTTGTCTTGAGATTCAAGCTTTTTTCAGCACATGACACAAGCCATTTTTCTAGGTAACTTACTTTTGTGCTCCAGAGTTTTTTCATAAAATGGGTTTCTCACACAAACACGACAAGGCTTTTTTTGGGAGAGTTTTTTTCTTGTACTTGGTTCTTTTTTTTTCTGAAGTAGATTTATATTTACTCCCTGATAGTGTTCAGAGAGAACGGCCCATGCAATCTGGCAAATATGATAAAAAAAACTCAAGTTTATTCACTCCGTAGAAGCTGATATGTGCTCCATGAGTATCCTGACACCCTGATAACCTGAGAACGAGCAGAGAGGAGCCCATTTTAGGGCCTATTTTGTCTTCCCCGAGAAACTCCAGCTTTCTAACCACAAGTCTGCAGTAATTCAAATAAAAGACCTTGGAGAAATCAATGGCGATGGTGTCGAATGCTTGGAAACGGCGGTCAACCGACACAGCTGGGTCCTGCGCAAACCCAGAAGCTGATCAACCTCATCGAAGACAGTACTGAGCGTAAGATACCAGGGAGTAAATTTCTAGGAATCGTCTGATGTGCATAGAAATTTTAAACTCAAGGATTTCAGGGCAGGTATTCAGTAATTGTCATATTTTTACGGTACAAAATGGAAATGCTACTGTTATGTAAAATTGTCCGCATCCCGACATCTGAAAACAGCGAAATGTTTCGCCATTGAGACGCGATTAAATATGTCCATTTACTCTTACTCGTAAATTGGTAATTTCCTTCCTTCCAGATTGCTGAATCTGCTAGCTCTTCGCTAGTGTCGGCAGATATTCGCTTTTTCAGGAATAATTTAGTCATCTGAATTCGTGGCTTTATTCAAAATGGTGAGCAGTTGTAATTGGTGGGTGTGACTAAAACGTTGAACCTGCTCGTCCTGCGTGTCTTGTTTGTCCTGCTGAAAACCTGCTTGTCTTGCTGGCTAACCCAACATTACCTAACCCTAACCTAACCCTTCAAGAACTTACGGGCTGGACAAGCAGGACAAGCGGGTTCAGCGTTTTAGTGAGTTCCCTTATTGGTTATTGCAATTTGTAACACAAAATTATTTGAAGAACTATCCACGAGGTTCGGGGCTTGACGCAAGAAATTTGACCGCTCATTTTACAGAATCAACCGGGCATATGCGTTTTTTGCAACGAAAAATTAGTATCTGGTTAGCACAAAACAAGTAAAGAAATAACTATGCAAATATCAAACAAAAAAAACTCTCAAAGACGATTGTTCTTCAAACACAAGACAAACGTTTTCCATCTTGAAATTGCAGCCGATGGATGGTCATTGACATTAGATATTATCCTGTATGCCATACCAAGCATGGGAAAGCTAATAATTCAGCATTTGGCAATTCTTTTTTTAAATGTGCGATATACATTCGATTGATTAATTGTGATGTTACTTACGGGATCTTGCTAATGGTGGCTGCATAACGGTTCAAGCAATCAGCATAACGGTTATCCAGTTGAAGTTAATATTTCATAAAATAATTGTGGGATTTTTACTTCTAGTCACCAAATTTCAGAAAAATGAAAATTTTTGCACGACTTGGTGGCATTAAGGAAAGTGGGATGAGTTCAACTACTTTTTAAAAAAATCTGCAAACAAAAGCGAAAATAGTAATTTGTCGCGAAGTACTCGTAAAAATAGACCCCTTCAGAATTTGTACGTTTCCGAAATGTGCCTGTAATTTAATATGCGTCTGAAGTGGTAAATTCATGCTTGGTTCAAATTCAGCGAAATTTTGAATTGTCCGTTTACAGAAAGAATCACAAACTTACTAAACTAAATAGGCCAGGTGAGTAGAAAGATTTTCAGGATAACGGCAGTGGTAGTGGTGATACATACAATGGACGATAAATCCATGTGATTTATGCTAAGATCCATGAAGCATGCACCCGGCGTTATTGTAGACCATGCCACTACAAAAGGTAATTAATTCGCGGAAAGTATGGATATTTGCATATTAGAAACGCATACATTTTCGAGATATGCATGAAAAAATTAAGGAGGTTTAAAAACGATATGGTCAATGCCAATTCTGTGCAACTTCGTAAGTTAAAAGACTCCCCAGCGAAAACTTCATTGTCATGTGTACCATACTCAATGGCTGCTTCGCTTTCAACACGTTAACGTCACGAAGCATAATTATTCATTTGCCTATTCAAACTTTGGATGCCACTACCTGTATTTGGTTTTTCCCAGAGTCCATGCTGATCTCGTCAGCAAGATCGGCAACTTTGTCATGAAGAATTTCAAACATCTGGTCTGTAAGAAAAATAGAATTCTCTGAATTTTGCTTTCATGCTTTAATTTCCTTTCCGGCTGGTCAAGGATAACATTTTAATGAACGTTGGCCTTCGTAAACTGGTAGTTTTTTAAGGTTTGAGGATTTTGGAGTCTGCAATTGTTTTCTTCGAACCTGTCAGGTTTTTTAGCGATTGAGATTACGCACGATCATTCACTATTTTCCAAGCTACTTGGACACGTTTCCAGTTGGCGCTAACGTCTTCGATCTTTTGTATATCGACGAGCCACATCTGCACACGGCTTACTGCTGGGAGCAGATTGAAAAGCAGAACAGATGCCGTTTGTTCAGTTTTTTTTTCATTAATCCAGCTGCGCTTCTAGGCAGATCCGCCTGCCTTAGCTTGACTATCAGTCCGCCAAAAGCAGCGCAGATTCTAAATTCTGCTAAAAATGTGGTAATAACCTATCGGCGGCGCCTCACAGTCTCTATCTCTTTCTCGCCCGCTCTTACTCTTGCGAGGTGTCTGTTGTGTACTTTGTTTACTTTTAACACTAAAAAGTCGCACGACTCGATTGGTCTCAAACTGAGCTATATTTGCCTTGGTATCACGATTGCACTAGGCAAATGTGGTCTAACGAGATTCATTCTTGCTCGCATTACCAAAGATACTTATAGGCTTCTTCATAGTGAGTCTTTAGCATTTAAATTAATTGTGCCACCCGGTCTATTTTCATTTCAATCCCTGTTTTCAGTCCAATTTAAGTTTGTTTTCATTCGGCAGGTTTTTAACCTTCAGCTTGATCAGTGAAACCATTCTCAGTTGATTTTGAATAAATTTTGTTCGTTTTTACTGCGATAATGAATGAATTCCGACACTCTCCTTTGTAGTACCAAATGTTGGTCGCGAAGCGTGGTTTCGCGTGATCCATGACTGGGTTCATCTTTGATGGGTTCATCAACGACGGGGTTCATCTTTCACTTAGGTCCATAACGGAAAGCGCAATATCTCCGTCCAGTATTTTTTATATACCTTATGGAACTTCACGAATTCCGATGTTCAACATGACGACTTACCATATTTATTGAAGCTTCCGCCTTTCCTCCTAGAAGTTGCAATGAACTTTCCAAACAAAATGGAAGGATTTCCAACTCCAGTGCCTGAAATATAAGTATAATTCTTACACTGTGGAATAAGAATATTTCTTTCAATTGCCACGGCTTTTGAAATGCTACGTGATTAGGAAAAATCAGATGATTTCAAACTCAGGTGTAATTCGCGTAAACACTGCCATGTCCCCATTTAGTGCATTCCATTCATATAAAGATGATGCTTCAAGAGAATTAAAACTAAGACACTCGTATTGGTCATTCAAGGATCGAAATGAGGGATATTGAGATTGCAGCTTAAACAAAGCGATACTCCTTGCACATCGACAACCTACCCAGTGTGATTCCTTTATAACTTATACCCCAAAACCTAAGAGCTCTAAACATTGACCCTCAAATACGCTGAACCCAAGAACTTTGGTAATTTGCGAGGTCATATTAGAACACACATCAGTATTACTTGAATGCACATCAACATGCACATATTTGGCGGGCATGTATTCCGCCATTTGCGATCCATTTTGAACCTACTCAACTCTCTCGTGCGGCCGCCATTTGCACACATTGGCGTGAAATGGTTTCCCACAAAACTGGAATGGTTATCATTTAATCTTCTCAGAAAATGAAAAACAATCCTTCTGCGGTTATTAAGCTCAAACATGCACCATAAAGCGAATGTGTGTCTGTGGATACACGCACCAACGCTTAAGACGCACGCACGCACGCACCAACGCTTAAGACGTACATATTTAATGGATTTGTGCTCCATGATCGGATAAAATTTCATTCAAATGGCATTGGCAGGCTATGGTTCGACGAGTTTCTGAGAGAATGCTTATGTGATTCCAGAGCCACTGGAATGAATTTTTATTAGTTACGAGTATGACCAGGAGTGTGCATCTTCGCCAATGAAGCAGGCGGTTTGAATAACATAATCGAAAATTACACAGAATGCATTAAGAAATCTTCAATGCATAAATTGCAAAGGAGTCAAAAGTAACGTTAGTAACCCTTGCTCTATTTCCGAAGTAGCCTGTCGTATATCAACAATTCCGAAGTTTTCCTAGCTGAACGTACCGCCGCAATTCTTTTGTCTGTCTGTTCACAGGCAGAGGTCCTTATTTGATCTCAGGTAGCAATTGTATATAACAATGCTCCATATGTCTCAGATTCAGTGTTCAGTGTTCAGTATCAGTGTTCTCAGATTTAGTGTCAAAAGAATTATGTTTTGATTTTGACTTTCTGCAGAGAAGAAAACCTAACCCTTCTTTCCATTGGCTATGGAACATGCTCATTTGCCTGAAATTAATAGAGCCTTACAAACTGGAATTCCTCATTCATGAAAGTGCTAGGCAATAGGCGTCAAAAATAATGTGTGCAGCCCATGTGATAACTTAAAATTATTTGTTTATTATCCGTGAATGATATTAAATTGCTTGTGAGTCCCTACCAAGTAAATCAGATATTTTACAGAATAAAAATGCAAACACCGTACTTGTATCAGATAAGTCTTGCGATTGTTGTTCAATTTCTGCGACTTTCTCCAGAACATTTGCTGGAATATACGAACATAAAAAAATCAGTAAAACAGAAATGTCCTGAAGGGTCATTTTATCAACCTCCATTTTTCGTACTACTCCTTTACCCCTGCTCCAATCTGTTCGTGAAAATTTTAGCTTCAATTTTTATACGAAGAGCTTGTATCGTCTTTGGTATTCAAAATTTATTTTGCAAATTCATTATATTCCATCGCTATCTTCATGTGATGCCTGCAAGCAAATGTAAAATGCCTTGCGATATGGTAGAATGAGAACTAGAATGTTTTCTATCACCGAAACTAACATTATTTTATGTTTTTTTTATTAAAATTTAGAATTTTTTAATTTGTATTTTATAAAACTGACAGCATTCGAGGTTCAATTTTGTCATTGGACCTCTCTAAAGCATGAATTGTCCCAATAGAGAACAGAAAGGCTTAGAAAGGTTTGGTCAGAGCAAACCGTGTTGCGCAACCACGAAGTAGGATACCTGCTTATTGCCGTAGTTAAGCATAATGATTAATTTTGTATTTAAAAAAAATAACAGCATTCGAGGTTCAGTGTTGTCATTGGACCATGCTCTCTAAAGCATAAATTGTCCCAATAGAGAACAAATTAGCTTAGAAAGGTTTGGTCAGAGCAAACCGTTTTGCGCAACCACGAAGTAGCTTATGAAAGGTATCATGCCCGCATGTTGTTATTTCAAATTATATAGCAATGAATAACCATGCATATTGGAACATCAACTAAATAGCACTAACCAAGTGTATTTCCTGTTTCTCCTGTGTTATTTGCTCTGGTATCTTTCATTAGAAGAAACAAAAGAAGTTTCTTTTTTCTAGCTTACTGTCATCATAGCAGTTATACTTCAGAGTTATATACAGATATTGCTATTATAGGAATTTTCCATGCTTAACTTCGCCTGTTAAAATTTCTAAGTTTCAGCATATCGCTTTTTGAGAGAATTTGAGAAACGTGTTCAATGCTCAAAATGATCCTGTCAAGACATTTCTGGAAACTGGCATATTGGTTATATTCCGGTGCAAGTGCCAAAAAATGCAAAAAATGTTTATTATGGGGCAAATTACGACGGGATCCATCAGGTGAGCTAAGAAAATAAAATCCACAGCAATTTCAAGATAAACGGGTTTGAAGTGGGAATAATGGAACGTGTCTGCAAATTGCCACATCCACAACATATTTTGGTTGATTTTCCAATTGTAGTGTGATTCGATAGAAAATCACATCAACCGTTTCCTTGTACCATATTATGTTTTGTGACAGAACATGAGTAAAATAGTTGACTAAACAGTGTCACGAATATATAGTCAGCACGTTTCGCGAGCAAGTATTCGAGCAATTGTTACAAGAATATTATCACCAAAAATATATCTGATTTTTAAATCTGAATAGAGGTAACACTTTCAAAGCTGTTCACAGTGTCAGTCACAAAAAAACTCTAGAAGATGGAACTTATGCCGTATTGTTAAAGAGTTGTTTAGGAAGTCTCATTTTCTCCGCAACCGACTCAGACGAAAAACAATATGGCAACCGACAAGTTGAATCTGCCAAATACAGAGAGAAATTTTTCCGAATGCTGCAGTTGTATCTCCAATATCACGCAAAGTAAAATAGAGAAACCCGACTCCAATTCCATTGCTTGACTGACGAACTTGAATCATTTGGCGCTTCCAGACTTCCTGTAGAAGTCTTCTTTAAGCCTTTAAAATTTGGCATCAGACCTTTTTTCCTAGGACTTACTCGTACACGTTTCACAAATTTGCAAAAAACAATTTTAGGTAAAAAGACAATACTGGTTCTTGCAGGTTCTTACCAGTTCCACCAGGTACGTACAGATACCGTTATATGTTCAGAGAGGAGAGCGTAAGTTGTTAACACCAACATCCAGCAGAAATTCAGATACTTTATATGTGTATTAGATAGTTTTTGTTTTTCCAAGGTTTTCGCCTGAGTACGTGTGCACTTCTTTCTCCCGGGGTAACATTCTGAAGCTCTGGCACAAGTAGTGGTTGTGGTTATTGCGGCTCTAAAATTGAAATCTACCTGCATTTGTCCGGAAGGTGTCCGGATGAGCTTCAATGATCTTTCGAATGCCATTCAGAGCTCCGTCTGAAAAAGGAAAATGGAATTACTCATGTTTCCCTTCAACGTAATGAATGAATTCAAGCAGTTTAAAAGAAAGATACACGTGAAGTTAAGTTCTAATAACTCGCGAGATGAATGATTATGTAGATTTTATTCATTTTATAACAACGTTCCTGTCAAGCACAGCACGCAAAATATGCTGTTTATTCGCAACCAACAATCTCTGTAATGGGATGGATCTTACCCACTCCACTGTACTTTGGTCCATTTGCGATCTTCAGCAAAACCATCGCACCTGTAATTGAACGTTTTAGGTCCAAAATGTCAGTACCTACCATACAATACCTTACTCAGTCACTTTGAGTTAGATATAATGTGATGTGGGCGGCCATTCTGGCTATTTGGGGCCATTTGATTCCCCTTCATCGATGTAGTTCTTTACCGATTTGAATGTATTCAATGGCATGCAAGGTGCTTTCGAATGCACCAAATAAGCTCATGAGGGTTTTATGATTTTATTTCAGAATTGATATGATTTACTTTCCTCAGAATTAACTAATTTTAGAAAGAATCTTGCGTTTCAGCGGAACGAAGCCTCACACATGCATGGGTCATTGACGGTAGAATTAAATACGAAGCTAATAAAAAGTCCTCGAACATAGGCGATATTTTAAAGTACTGGTTAACACAAGGGCCATCAAATTTCAACAGAGCTTGGTGCAACTTCAAGCCTCACACGAGTACCATGATGATTTGCGACGCATGCTGCCATTGATTCTGAATGGCGCCTGAGTTAAGAATGAACTCCAATGTTCGAATACTTTTGATAAGGAGTGTACGAAGATATCAAACAACATATGAAACAGATCATACGGATAATAAACGGAGCCATTCAGAATACCCGGGCCATAGGCGATTTTTTTCAGACTTTAGAAGCACGGGGCAATGTAGTTCCCCATTTCTCATGCGCCGCAAAAAGGCATTACATGAAGGATTGCATTTAACAGCGTTTATTAGATGAGGAATGACATTACTTCTTGCTTCAAAACTCTGACAAAAATCTCCTATATGGCCCGGTTATTTTGAATGTCTGAGCATACGTTATATTTGGTGCGTTTTCTAGCGACGCTCTTCAATAAGTACACATCTTGACATCACCCTTTTCTGTTTTTTTGTAATGTGCTCTGGGTGGTCCGTGCACTCCCACGCATTGAAGAGACCGGAAGACCCAGTGCTGCGGCCAAATGAAATGGGGAAAGTAATCAGGATGAATTTAACAATTGGTTACAGAAACAATCCAATCAAAACATGTACATAGAATCTCGACGGAAAAAAAAGGAAATACATTTCATCAAGGTGCATTTGCATCATTTATCGTCAACACCAACAAATATCATTAGTCTTTTCAGTCAGAATTTTCGAAATACCTTGCCAGATTATTCATTGTTTGAACCAGTATGCGTCCATTGCAAAAGTGCCGGATAATCCGACGTGAAACAACAGACGAAAGAAGGTGGTCATAACTTAGACAATTGCACACTTGCGCGCTTGGCAATCATTTTTCTGGAAGGTTTGATCGAAACGTTATGCATGCGTAGATGGACATCAGTTCCTTTTTTCAATACGATCGTGTATACTGGCGGCGGAAAAAGATTACCCATACATGTGAAAATTTTCCATTCTTGAGATTTTAGCAAAAACTCCATGCTGTAGAAATAAAAGATCCTCTTTCATCACCAATGTCAAAATCTGACACCAGCTCAGTTGCAACTTGGCGCTTTAATTTCTACCAAATGCATAATGTGAAAAGAAAGAAAAAAAAGTTTCGGAGGCAACAGTTAGATGGGAAAAACACATGTATGGTTAATCTTTTTCCGCCGCCACTATACAACGCCATAAAAAATTCATGTTTGTTCAGACTCATTCCGCCATTCCAGTTCTTGCGGATTCGGCGACGGATGAGTTGATGACAATTCCGGTAAAGGGTATGACCGAAAACGTTACATAAGCCGCATTGTTAACCCCTCCAATAAATCAAAAATTTACCAGGCTGTTGCTGAATTGTTGAGACAAGGCGATTCGACATATTTTGCACATACCGTCCAGAACCTGCATTGTTATAAAAGACGATTATCTTAGGTTTGATGATTATCTTAGGTAAGATGCCTCAAATTTAAAATTGATGCCAAATCGATCAAAGAATCAAATTTAATTCAAGTTACTTTAATCTGGAAGAAAACGTCAGTGTACATTTTCTAAGATCCTGGAGAGAAAAAAGATAGTCAAATGTTAAATTTCGCATATGTAATTAGAAACTGCAGTTGCAAGGACAAAAGTTCTTTTGAAACCTCTCCAGCGCTTCTGGTCACAATATGATCCGTCAATCATCCTGTCGTCACTGAAGAGGTATTATATTTTGGTGGAAATACTCGGAGACGAGCCTTCAAAATTTAGTATTTGAAATTTACTAGGGAGTCGAAATTTCACGCAAGTTTTGAGAGTTTCTACACGTATCACGTGTAGAAACTCTCAAATTCCTGGAGGCTAGGGACCTAGATTTTCAATTGTACTCGTAATAATCAGGGATTTTCACACGAGACCACGTTTTTTGCGTTTTTTGGGAGGCCATTGTTTAGAATTTATTCAACGAGGTTCACAATTTCACTTGAAATTTACGTCTTTACGAGAAAAGTCAAACTCCTTTGCAAAAAATTTCTAAGGTGCTAATCTAAGCCGTGTTACAGGACCTGTTTTCGAAAGGTTCGGTGAGAAGTATGACATATGAAGTATCACCGAGGAACGCAATCAAGAGGAGTTGAATGTTTTATTCAATACGCGGTTCCGAATAGGTTACTCCTTGTATGTTGATTAAAATGAATTGCCCAAGTGGTAATTAGGTATTCTGGTATTTTCTTTATTTTTTAATTTCCCTTCTGTGGTATTTACATTTTTCATTATCTCTTCAAGTATTCTAGAGATATATTTCCACTGAAACGTTTGTACAGTTTGTATTTGTATGATTAAAATATCCGGAAATGGAAACAGTTGTCGATCTTTATGATTTATAAATTACCTGAACTGTTTGCAACACATTGTACTCTTAAATTTGTGTGTCTATAGTTAGATTGTCTGTGATTTCGTCTGAAAGAACGTCCTTGCGTTCTCCGATTTTCCGTTTTGGTACACATATCCCGGTTTAATAAGTGTCGTAAGAAATCCTGGTTCTTACAAACAAACATGTGTGTATGTGAGGACCGCACAAAAATTTGACGCGCCAATAGTGCTCACCGAAATCGATATCCGATATTAGTCCTTCCAAACGTTTCCCTGAAATTATCCAAAATAAATTGGGTTCTGATTACCGAGTAAGAAATCGTATTTCATGCGGCATTTTATGTTTTTCTGCGATATATTTCTACAGTCAAAATCGAAAACATTTTTGTTTGCCATAAGAAATGAAGTGAAAAAACTAGATTTGAGGATCCACTGCATAAATTCCATAAGCGAAACAACAGACGTCGCCTCAGATGTACGATTAAATACAATGACCTTAAGTTTGAACAATGAAATGAAAAGATCAGTGAGTGGAATGTTCCGACTTAGACCTTAAATGGACATCATGACGGACAAAAGAAGTTCTGCGGTTTAGCAAACTGCCGTTAAATTTGAGTAATTCGCTGCTACGACAGAGACACTCATTATCGGATAAAAATTATAGCTCCCAGATGTAGCGGCAGAAGTAATTTGGATAAGCAATGTGAAATTCGGATTTCTTTTCATTTTTATAAATTTTCCTGCAAAGCTCGGACACACTGAGAATAATATAGAATATTTAGTGATAGCAGCTCGGAAATTGGAATAGCGATATAAAAAAAAACTGGACTCAAATTTTCCCATGTCGAATTACAACATATGCGCTAAAAGCATAACAACCAACAGCCTTACTCTGATTTTCATTCCATCGGTCGTTTTTCATATTCTTGCCAAGGACATTTTCCAGCAAAGGTGTTCCTTAAATAGTTCAGATTTATGATGAGAAACGTCTCAGAGAGAAATGGAAAATCAAAGGGGTAAAAAAACGACTCTAAAATAACAACAATATTCATCTAAAACACAAATTTAAGGAATAGTTATGATGGCTCTTTAGCGCTTCAAAGGAAATGGATGGAAAAACTGACATGCACAGAACCCACGTGCGGGGAACTGATTTTGACAACTATTCTTCAATTCTTTTGTCCTCGAAATCAATGTTTCATTGTTTGTCAAGGATTGGTGACATTGGAATGTCCAAAGCCTAAGCTAAATGTTAATTTTATAATTTTGAACAAAAATCTGAAGAATACTTACTGAGTTAAGGAGACTGGCGGACAACAGATTGGTTTTGCATGCTCGCTGTCAGATTTCACAATTTCTACACAGTACCAACGAGTAAGCTCGATGATAACAATTCGGTGCAATATGGAAATTTGGAGCAGGCATCTTTGGAGCAGGCAGCCGTGGCCAGACACACATTTCGTTGAAATGAGTTCTGTACGGAAAATATCGACATCGATCATAAATTGTTGATATAGAACAAATACCAGTCGCGGTGGCGAAGCATGGAAGAAAACCTACCAGCTCCATTCGAGCCTTAAATTTAACAATTTCAATAATGAATGTAATTTTCGTCTGAAAATCCGTTTTTTTTGTAAATTTTAGTGGATAGGCACCTGTGACGCTGAAGTAGAGATTATCAAATCAAAGATCAAGTCTTGGTTATAAATAAGACTGCAAGGAAATTCATGATTATTACCTCTTTCTGCAGATCTTCTAAGTACTTTAACCATTTCCATTGCTAAGAAAAAAGGCCAAGGAGCACAAGTTAAAATTAGCTTGAATCGAGTGGAAATCTGACCTCTTCCAGCCTGTTGGAAAGTTGACGTAAGTCACCTGTTCTTGCTACCTTGCTACCTTACTCTCATCGGGTAGTTCACGTCCTGCACAAGGTCTCTTAGTTACAAACATTAGCCACCCAGAATTGATAATTATCGGTATGTTCCACATGGTTTTGTCGAGTATGCTTCTTCGATAGAAAAACGCCACGGAAAATATCAAACCTTTATCCAAATACGTATATCCCAGCTACTTTTCTATGCGAATTTAAATGGGCTATAATGTGTTCTCGTTAAATTGTAAACACCCTTTACTCCTCCATAAGTATCCCCCTCCACTAATAGCTCCTCCAGTAACACCTATCAGTTTTTCTGTATTGCCAAACAAGCTATTTATGTGTTGTTAATGATGAACTAGGACTTTAATTTAACTGTTTCCAGTTTGCATCTCAAACATGCAATACATATTTGATCATGTTCGTACCTTCTTTCATTACATTCATCAAGTTTTGCAATCGCTGTCGTGCTTCGCCTGTAATGATAATAAACATACTAACATTTCGTACAGCCTCATGAGAAAAACGATCCTATAAATCCAATTGTTCACATTCGAAGAGAAATTTCAAACACCACAAGGCTGCTAGCAAGCACAGAATATCTCTAAATATTTAGGCAAACGTTTTAAGTTCAACATTTTCAACGTCTGATTTACGACAGTGACCTTATTCGTATTCTTGTAGTTTTATTGCGCAACCTATTGATTGATCCAGCAGATTTTTATCAGAACCACTGGGTGCGCTGTCAATTTTCCTCTGCATTTGCTTGGTTTTGGAGTCGGGTTTTATTCTCCAAAATTCGTCGAGTTTTAATGGTAAGTCAGGCATTTGAGGAGATAAGAATCGTTCCTAGACACAACTGTAAGGCCAATCGGGCATATTCAAATAACGGTGATGTCCTGCTGGGAAATCAGGCATCCGCATATAGAACCGAAAAGAGACCAATAAATAACAAGGACCATATCATGGCCATGAGCATGAATTGAAAATATAGGTTCGATAGCAAAAATTCGCAACGGCGACTTTAATGATCTGCGACACTGGAGATGGTTGGCAGAGTCTATAAACTGGAAAAGATGTAAAGCACGAAATGATTGCATTTTTGGTTCAACAGTTTCCAGAATTAAAATTCGAATGACCTACACAACTAGACAACATTGCTAAAAACATTGAAACCTAGACAACATTGCTAAAAATGATATTTTTTGGCCATTCCACGATCGATATGATAATCAGTATTGGAAACCAGAAATAACGTGGCATTGGATCATTTTTATGTCAGTCGTCCGCACCTCTCAATGCAACCGACCTAAAGTGCAAACAATGGACAGACAGTGTTTCCCAAGAAAATCTAGTTGCACAATATGGTGTAAATGTGATGTTCTCGTAAAAAACAAACCGATGAAATTTCGCTTTGAAAACTTTCGAAACTTACTTGGTAGATCCGTCTGTTCTGCCAAGATATTCTTCACCAGCTCAATTGCTCCTTGAATATCAAAATCTAAAATTAGTGTTCAAATCAAAATACAGAGTTTATTGATGTTGGAAAATGCAGCTGAATCGTTGTCCTATAAATAATTGAACATTTTTATCGCAATAAAAGTTGGATGAACCAGATTTGGAGTTGATGTAGACTGATGAGTGCAGGTTTTCGTAGTGAAAAAGTAAGATTATATATTGCAGTTTCACTCTCATATGGCGAGGTGTTAATGCTCTAGTTAACCCAATCAGCCGCCAAAATTGTCGTGCTCCGATCACTTCTGGGATAAGAGTTCATCCGCTGCAGTAGTGGACTCATGCGTTGATGATCACTGCTACCTGGCTTGTACTTCTGCCAACAACTCAAATAAACTTAAAGATTCACAATGATTTGAATTTTGACTTTAATGGGCAAATTGTTCCTGCATTTGACTACTGCCGTGTTGATATGCATTGCATTTTTATTATTTCATTTAAAGAAATCCTACGATGCTAGAAATTGAATTTGCCAGCAAAAGAATCAGTGGTTATGCGCAAAACGCAGACGCCTGTGATTCTGTACTTGACCTAGCGAGCCCTGTTTATGGTCGTTCCAAAACCCCAAATTCCAATCAATCTTACATGAAGAGCATGTTACAAACTAAGATATCTGAAATCAGTTTAACATAATTGTAAATTCTTAGTAGATG
>JASGXE010008017.1:0-18171 GCA_030068105.1 Sinentomon sp. SZTP_YWyxl
ATGAGCTGTGCACATTAGCAGTAAAAGTTTAATGGTCTAAGTTATTCATAAGGGGGGACAAAGCATGATCGCAGGAAAGATTTTCAGAAAGAGCTGTGCTCTAGGCAATGCAATTATGTTCCCCCTTTGGCGCCAGCATGCGACACAGCATTGCCTTTTCTGTCGGGTAGTCGGTTAGGTGACGTTAGATTGGGTAAGGTTAGGTTAGCGTTAGTTAGGATTCTCTGTCTAGTGAAATTGGAACCTAACTTCAAACAACCTGGACCTCCCCAACCCAATCTGCAGGAACAAAGAAATAAAAAAAAAAAAAAACAAAGCAGGAACAAGGAAAATACTGTACAAAAAGAAATACGTTTGTCGATGCCAGAGAGTTGCGCAATTGCACGACACGGAGAAAAGGCACATCTGTACCGTCCAATGGTGCAAAGGGGGGGGGGGCACAGTTTTATGGCTCAGAGAACAGCGATTTTCTGAAAATGTTTCCCTGTGATCGTATGTGCAATTGTGTCCCCCCTTTTAACAACATAACCCAATTTAATTTTTGGTAAAACTTGCACCGGCCATCACAGCTTCCACTCACCTCAACTTCGTTTGGTACCTACACCCACGGAGACATCGTGTCTCCCTTCATTGGAAATGGCAAAAACAAACGAAGGGGCGGCTCTTTGAAATAAATGAATAAAATTAACAACATCGTGGGTCATGATGCCCCGGTCAATACCGACTCAATTTTGACATCGGAGCTTGTAGAGATCGTAGGGGAGACCGGGGTACAATGGGACAATTTTTGAATTTTGCATTCTTGAAGGAAAATTATAACTGGAAACAAAATTTTGTTATCACCACCAGTTAGCTTCATATGTCAGGCACAAAACGTGCCACACAATATTTTTTGATTGTGATTACCGTTATCGAGCTAGGGTCAATTTCCTTGCGCTCCGCAAATGTCCCAATCTTCCCCGATACCGGGGTACAATGGGACAATGCCTGGGGTACATTGGGACACGGGTAAAAATTATCATAAATGAACAGGAAACGAAAAAATATGTTTTTGGCAACACTGAGCCTACTTGTTTACTCATTAGAAATGGCAAAATGAACAATACAGAGAATTATTAATTGAAAAAAGCATTTTTCCATTCTTATTATATGTGGAAACAGGAAAGTTAGGTATTATTTGTGATATCTGTCATCTGAATAGCTTCAACAGGTGGGCCTAGGCCCAAAATGAAGTTTGCTTAACTTTCATGTTTTTAAAACAAGGTGGGCAATTCTAAAGTTCTTAGATTCACAATTAAAAAAGGCTATTTTTTGATTGTCTGGATAAGGTTGATCAGAACTTTTGCATGGCTTAACCCAAATTAAAATCACCCCAATTAAATCCAGAAAAACAAACTCGAGTTAAAGCCCGTTCTGTACCTCCCGATATTTGGGGGTCAGGCAGTTTACCGACAATATCGCCCTTTTCAAGAGCATAAATGGTATCCTTATCAAATATAAACAGGTTTTTGTCTTTGTCATGCTTCATAAAGCGTGCCTCAACATCGCCAACATCATTTCGAGGAACTGTCACAACAGCAACAAAATGAAGAACAGTCTTTTTCGTAGCATATTTGGTAAGGATGAAATCCCCTGCTTGAAGAGATCCTTGGTCAATGGGCTGAATCTGAGGTCCATTGTCACCACAACTGCTTGGCCTGCTGACAGCATCCAATGAATCGTCCATCAACTCCGGTTCATCTTCATCGGAAGTCTCACAGTCAAGTGGAAACAGTTTCCGCTTTGTTCCCTTTGAAGTTGGTTGCTTTGCAGCTTTCGACTTCTCTGACTTTCCTTTTCCACTTGCAGCCTTCTTCTCCCGGATTTCCTTTTTTGTTGGGGTAGAAGTCAAAATAAGCGATCGTCCTGTTTTCTTGCCTCCACGAGATCCGGTTCTAGGTCCTGCTTTCTGGAATGGCCGGATATCTTCTGGTGACAAGAGAACATTGTCTGATGCGGGCTGGCTAACAGCTTCAACTGCGTGGCCATGTTCTTCAGCAGGATCAGTAGGCTGAAAAACAAACCCAGATGCATTTGCTGGCTCTGGCCGATCAGTGACATATGATGACAAATACTCATCATCGCGGAATATATCTCGATCGAAGGGATAGCATCCGCTTACTCTGAAACCAGCTTGAATGTTCTCCATTGTAAATGCTTTGGGAAAAGCTGTTCCAACCAGAGAAGCCACATCATATATCGTCAGCGTCTTCCCAGGATTGTTGAGCATCCATGAATTGGCTGCTGAATTGTAGAATTTCTTCAGTGGTCCGTACACTGTTCTATCAAGGGGCTGCAACTTGTGGCTGCAGTGCGGCACAAATGTCAGGGGAATGATGCCCGATCTTTCAGCTATCTCGAGAACAGCCAAAGATATGTGGGAATCGTGGTTTCCATCAACAGAAGGACTGGATGTTCAGTTGAAGCATGAGAATGCTTCACAAAATGGTTGAGAACTTCTGGGAAGATATCTGATGTCATCCATCCTGAAGGATTTGCAGAACCGACCGATCCTGCAGGAGCACCCTGAAGCATGCGATCGACAAATTTTACCCTTGGGAAGACAAAATAGGGTGGAATGGAATTCCCGAGGGCATTGACGACGTTGCAGAGAGTGACTAGGACTCCTCTCTCAGCACTCGTAACCTGTCCGACTTGTTTCTCGCCCTTTGTTGCAATCACCTTTGGAGGCTTATGCACTGTGGTCAGGCCTGTTTCATCTAGGTTGTAGATGTCCTGGGGAGGGAATTTGTGTTTGATCATAACTGCTTCCAAATTATCAAAGAAAGTTCCAACGTTGGTTCTGTTGAAGCTAGTGGCACGTGACAAGCTGGTTGCCTGGGGTGTGCGCAGCGACAAGTGGGCTTGACGTTTCAAAAATGCAGTGAACCAGTCTTCCCCGGCTGTTGAATTGGCATGCCAAGATTCCGGGCAGGGCACTCCATTTCTGGTGGCAAACTGGAATGCCAGCTCCTTCGCAGATGCAGTTGTCAGGCCGTGGTGGATTTTGGAAGCTTTCTGCAGATAAGAAGCTATCAATCCCTCTTGTTGGTCTGTAAAGACTCGTCTGCAGGTAGTTTGGTGAAAGTTTGAGAGCTTCCTCCTGGCCAATTGGGCAGGTCCTCACCTTCTGGACATAACGCTCCAATGTTGACTTTGTGACACCATGGCGTTCAGCTGCAACCCGAAGTGAACAGCCTTCATCAACAACGCAATGAACTGCCCTCTGCATGGCTTCATGGCTGATGATGGGCCTGTCTGTTTTTCTGGCAGCATTCCGTGGCATCCTGAAAGTAAACAAAATACCAATGGCCTGAGTTTTCCTGCTATTGCAGAAAAAACAGGTGTCCCAATGTACCCCGTGTGTGCTTGTCCCATTGTACCCCAGAGGAAGTTTTCAGACAAAATTTATTTTCATAACCAAACAGCCAATAGATCAGAGTTATAGCACCCATATTACAATGGTCACTTACCTTAGTGTTATGATGTGGGGACAAGATCTTCTCTTGCTTGAGAATTTCACTCCAGATGAAAATTCTTCACAAATTACAAACAACAGGCATGTGCTATTAAATCAGTAATCCAACTTTCTCCTACAATAAAAATTCAAAATGGATGATGACTGAACATGTGCTTCAAAGGTGCCACTACTGCCATCTTTTGGCTATAATGGAATTTAGATAAGTCCACTGGGGATCTGGATAGATGGCATGTCCCATTGTTCCCCGTGTCCCACTGTACCCCGGTCTCCCTACCATTTGGTCCGACCTGTGCCAGCCTCATTTTCTGTTTACCTTTGCCATCGCAGCAGCCTCTCTTCTGACGCCGCCATCTCTGCAAATGCACAGGCTTCAGAAACAGAGCCACAATTAAAAGTACCTCCTTGCAATAAATTTATATTTTCTCCTGATGGACTTCAGTGTCATTTTTTCTTCTTCACAGAACCGGACTTTCCGTACCTGGAAGCCATTGCCCCATTCCAACCACTGCAAATGAAGGCATCCACTGTCCGATTGATACAAGTTTGAACTTCATCCAGGCAAATAAGTTGCTAAGGGATTTGAAGCCAGGCACAATAGTTGCACCTAAAGTGTACAGTGTGCTCCATTGATTGTTTCAGCAACGAGTTCAGTGAAAGAATGGTCATGATTCAGTGAGTGAATTCAGTAATTCTTTTCTGCATGCATTCTTAGCAGGGTGAAAAAGTGATTTCACATCACAATCGGCGATCTTCACCTGTTGCTTTTTTTTAATTTAGATAGATGGCTTCCAAAGGGGCATGAAATGCAACTCGCCGCCTCACAAAAAGTGCCGTGGACCCTTAAATCCCCGAAATGGGCCAATTCTTTCCGGATAGAGGACACAAAATCCTATTTTTCTTGAAAAATGGGCCATTTGGGGATCAAATGGTCCATAACATCAAACTTGTGGGGTCGAAGACTTTCTGCACCTTTATCTTTTATTCCAAACGTGGTTAGGAATCAGTTGTGAAAATTTGGTTTGTTACGTTGAGATGATAATTCTTTTTCCCTCGAATGTATGGGCCAATTTTGGGGGTCCATAACACAAAAGGGGATGGGGGATAGGGAGTATTTCATGCATCTTATTTTCCATGGAATGGTGCTTAAATGTGATTTTTCTTTTTTTTTTTTCAATTATTGTGAAATTCACATTGGTTAAAATCACATGACTCTTCCTGCAGGACAAAAAGCACTGTTGTTGGTTGCAACACTTCATTCCTTGACAGTTCATTGCATCTCATGTTTATTCACGCTTGCTGTAACTTGCATTTCTTAGCATTTTGTTGCAACAACTTTTCCAGGAGTTCAACACGTTGCTTTTCAAGAGAGGGGATGCTCTTACACTTCCTGTTCACAGGAAGTGGCAGAGGATTGAGATGGACACCGGAATGGCTACACGTCTCAATCCTGTGGAAATACGGCAGGTGTTTCACTGGCAACAGCCTCCGAAACATCATTATCAAAGACAACAAATCCATTCTTGTTCAGGTTTGTATCATGTTGGTCCCAATGTATCATCTTTTAATTCCATCCGGATAGTGGAATCACGACTTCAAAATCCTATTTCAATATTTGAACAATTTCACACAACCAGAGTAACAAAATACGAGGTGGTTGGGAAAAATCCGGAATTGTTCTCCCACAGGCGCACCACACGACAAATTGCTATGAACTTGGTCCACCATGCAGCTCCACCCTTTGGTCCAATGCCTAAAAATGCATCAATTTCGGCCAGTGGTTTCTTTTCTGTGAGCATTTGAATTTGGTCTCCTTTTTCACAATGCTCATTTGAAGTTTTCAATAGAGGAACAAAGAGTGGTGGTGAAATGTTACATGTCCAGGGATGAAGCCATTTGAGATTCATCAACAGCAGATTGCTCCAAGTTTGTGGGGACTTTCTCCTTCCGCGGTGCACCATGCAGAGGCGTCCGGACGTCCACTCCGACGACGCAGCCACCAAACTGGCAGCGACCACCAATGCTCAGACAATGCTGTTTTTGGCTGCGTCAAGAAGACTGAGCACCCATTCGAAAACTGACCTTCGCCATTTTCAAGTCCTGGCCCAGAATTCGATGCACAGCCCATCCAAGGACCCAGCTATCTCCTGCACCATCATTTTTCGGTCTGTCAAAAACTTTTTTTCCACATGTGCAATGTTTGTTGGAGTGGTTGCTTGTGTTTTTTGGCCATCTGGACGGCTCCAAGTGGTGCACCGTGTCCCATCCTGCTGAAGTTTTTCCGGGAAGTTAATAGACACTGCTGCTGGAGAGAGAGAGTATCCAGAAACTTGTAGCAGCCTGATGTTGAGTAATCTCTCACTGCATCACCTTTGAGCAGTGAGAAACTTTCACCACCACTCTTTGTTTCTCCTATGGCCAGTGTCAAAAAGGAGACCGAATTCAAATGCTAACCGAAAATAAACCACTGGCTGTAAATTAATGAAATTTCGTAGGCAAAGGACCAAAGGGTGGTGCTGCATGATGGACCAAGTTCATAGCAATATGTTGTGTGATGAGCCTGTGGGAGAGCAATTCCGGATTTTTTCCAAACGCACTTCGTACATGATACCAACGGGCGAGGAATATCATGCAAAACTGACCAGCAACTTCTGCATCACAATCAGGCTCCAGAAGGAATGTGTCGGAGCATAAAGAGGACGCAGGCGGAGAGCTTATAAAATTTCCTTTCGAAAGACACCACTTCCATCACAATCAGTTAAATTGTTGTCAGCATCATTTCAAAGTGATGCAACATGAGGAAAAGATCCACCGACTGTGAAGACCAATAACTGAAAACAAACTCCACGGAAACAATATTGTCATCTCTCCTTCTGTCTGCGTTTGCAATTCAAATCTGATTGAGGGTTATTGTTTTGTCGTCCGTTGGCTCTGAGATCACCACATCCCCACAAAACAGAGCCATACAAGCCCAGCAGAATGAAACAATAAGCTGGGCGTGAATGGAAAGAATGCACTTTGGAGCATTGCGTATGGAGTGAAATGTTTGAAACACACTTTCCTCGTACGTGACAAGAAAAAAACGACCCCTGTAATTCATCAAGAAAACGTTCCGTTTCCCAGAAATTAGATGATGCGGCCACAACACAAAGAAGTCTAAGCTTGTTCAACCGACCTCCGGAAGAAGCCACCTTCTTACACTTGGGGAAGCCTGGATGTTTGATTTTTCTGAATAGTCTTGAAAAGGCTGGTATTGATGGAAAGATAGAAGAAAGCTCAACCGGATATATCGTTCACCTGGTATGATAGCTGAATCCATTATCCTTCTTTGTGCAGCATTTGAAAGATGCGAAGCTTGCGAGTCCCAATTCCTTCCGCTTCAAAAATGGGGGGAACATTTTCACGAAGGGGGTTGGGCTTGAGGCCAAGTGAATCGCTGTCTGATGTTTGTTGTGTTCCAGGTTTTTTGAGAGAAAATAGTGGCATCTTACGCACTGAGCATCTTCTCTTTTGTGGTGG
The DNA here is from genome assembly GCA_030068105.1 of Sinentomon sp. SZTP_YWyxl. Classification (NCBI taxonomy): domain Eukaryota; kingdom Metazoa; phylum Arthropoda; class Protura; order Sinentomata; family Sinentomidae; genus Sinentomon; species Sinentomon sp. SZTP_YWyxl. Next base: position 7,037 of record JASGXE010008017.1, read on the forward strand.
GGTGGCAAGAAGTAACTAAAATGTTTCCCATTCAGTGATGACGACCAATTATTGATTGAAGGTTAAGGGGGGCCCCCACCCAGTAAGATGAAAATTCCGTAAATTTCTCACATTTTCAAATGCACTTCTCCCTGATACTGTGATGTTTTCTGAGCATTTTGGTCCAAAAATGAGCAAAATCCGTTGAGAAATGGCTTCTCAAGAGCAAATTTCAGCATGCGATGCCAACGCTGCAGCCTTTTCAGCATGTCTCCAAAAAATAGACTGTTCGAAAACCTCGTTTTTCTCGCATTTTGATATCCGGTTGTAAAAAAACTTGCGAACAGCATATTTCAGTCATTTTCAGGGCTAGAGAGCGAAATTTGATATACTTATGTAAAAAGATGCTGAAGGGACTGACAGAGCGGATTTCTCAGTTTTTTCACCCAAAACCATCAAATAGCATTTCATTGCATAATGGTTTGATTTTTTACCGCGAGTCAATTTTTTTTACAGAAAAAACGTGACCTTAGAGTGAAAATTTTAAATTTGGGCTCTGTCAGTCCCTTTTTCAGCATTTTTTGGTCCAGAAACATATATCACTGTTTCAAAATTGTTCTTCTTTCAGCCTTTCAGTTAGCCATCGCTAAGAAAGCGCTAACTTTTATCTTATTTGTTGATATTCTGGGGAACCAGGTGAGGTACAGTATTGAAATTTTGCACAGGCATTCTCTCAAGTGGCTATTTATGCCCTCCAAATTTGAGCAAAATCGGTCGACAAACACCGAACTTGGTCCGCTAGGGTGGGCCCCCCTTAACACTGGAATAATTTTGTACCGGCTTGGTCTTCGATACCCGGTCCAGGTTTTCCCACAGACTTCTACGTCAGACACTACTTTAAGCATTCATTGTTGTCCACTAGCGTGGGTAGCTGGCAGAAATAGTTGTTAACTTGCGAGGGATGATGATAAGCAAAATGCCTGATGAATTGTCTTTATGTGTACAGGTATTAACGATAAAATTGAGCCCTATACGGAAGGAATGGGCTCCCGTTCAAGCAATGTGTTGTTGCCTAGCAACCCCAGAAGTTTTCAGACGGTGTGAGTTGTTTTTGATTCAAAATTACGGGGGTTGCTAGGCAACAACGCATTGCTTGAATGGGAGTGCATACCTTCTGTATAGGGCTCAATTTATCGTTAATACCTGTACATTCCAAGAGGTGCATTCCAAAAGTACGTACCGTTTGTCTGCTGCATGAAAATGGCAGATGCGTTTCGACTGTTTTGCGGCTCAAATGTGCTGCAGTCATATTTACTCTTGGTCTGTGCAAAAATGGTTTGTGGGTTGCATCTGGTTTTCTTGCAGTGACTGTCTTGGTTTTCAGTGTTTGCAGCACTGGTTTCGAGGAATTTTTTTCATTTGAAGAAAAATATAGCAATCACTGGAACTTTCTCTACCGAACAAATGCCGCGTTGGACAGGTTGTGATACTGATTTGCTTACTGACTGCACTGTATGAAAGCGGCCGTGTGAATTTTAGGGAGCATGCTAACCCCAAATAAACATGAATGCGTGGCTGCAGACGTCATCATCGAGCGAGAAAATATTGTCATCCGAATTGAGCACCTGGTCATGAGAAAAAAAATTGAAAGGTTGAGGTCTCGGCAAAGATACCAGGGATTCCAACCAAACTGTGCACTGAATTATAACCTCCATGTCAAATTAGCAAAGTTGTGACATACGAGCGTCGAGAATTCAGTGATGAGTCAAAAACGACCACAAATTGACATCAGGCGAGTCATTGGTCACAAAGAGGGTGTCAGTGATGAGCATCCTTTTTGAGAAGATGGTCCTCCACCACTGGTGGACCACCTAGGTCTCGCAAAACGTTTGTAGACGTTTCCCTAAGTAAAATCTGCAAAATTTATCATCATCAAAAAAAAATTCCAGCGGCAAGTTGACGTGGATAGCGCTTTTGCCGTCAGCAATGAAATCGTTTTTCAAAAAAAAGCTGGTTTTTGTCAACAGTGCACAAACATCCCAAACAGAAACAGTTGCTGCAAGAAAACCAGACGCAACCCACGAACCATTTTTTGCACAGACCGAGAGAAAAGATGAGTGCACAATTTGAGCCGCAAAAGAGTCAAAACGCATGTGCCATTTCATGCAGCAGACAAACAACGGTACGTACTTTTGGAATGCACCTCACAGTTAATGCTCTCTGATTTTTGTCATTGCCCAAGCTTCTTTGTTCCCTCAGGGCCAAGCAGACCCATTTGGCATCTGTGCTAAGTGTTAGACTACTGGTGAACCAGGACGTTTCGGTTGTTAGAACACTGGCTGCAATTTGTTATTCACTGACAGAGAACAAAAACATGATGGTGAATTTTTTGACGGCCCATGAAGAAAAGAGGTCCGACATCCATCTGCCACTGATTCAATTTTGTGGGGTTGATTCCTCTGTATCGCAGCAGAGTTTACAAGTGGGTTGCTCTTTTTAAAAGGGGCAGGATGTCAACAGACATGCCCCACAGTAGCTGGAGAAAACATCAGGTGTCTGAAGATGATTCTCGAATAACGTTGTGGAGGATGAGCAGGAGCTATACAAGAACACAAATCATGGATTTTTCCACATCAGCTACTGCTGTTTTACAAATATATCGGTCTATTCCTAGTTTTTTCACCTCTTCAGCTGTTTCCAATAATTACGTATCTCTGACGACTGTCATTCATTCTCTTTTCCAGCAAGAAGAGGACACTGATTCAGATTGAAAACTCTTCGACTCACATCTTCTGCGAAGGTGATGAGAAACTGAGATGCAAGCTGCGGGACATCTTGCTGGAGTGTTTGAATAAATTCTGATGTTAAAACCTATTTTATTTTTGCACAAAGCAATACAAATCTGTTTTTTACAAACTCGAGCATTTCATATCTCAGAATCATAATTGGTTTGATTCAAGCGTGTTCAACTCGACTCTGCTTGTTTCTTCTCGTGAAGCAGAGCAGCATGGCATCGGCCTCTCTCACCTCGTCCTTCTCATGGGCGCTCTCTCTCTCTCTCTCTCGGCAGGCAGGAGAGCACGCTTGGTGAATGGATCCAGACGTAAGATTGGCAATTCGGCAACTAAAATTGCTCGTAACTTTCAAAGATTTTATCCAATATCCATGAAACTTGTCCAGGAGGTAGGTCCTGCCACAAGGCCCAAACACTCGCTGCTGCTTCATGAAGCTTTCGCTAATTCAGTCTTTGACTGCGTTTGAAAAAAGTCTGCGGCTGCGAAGCCAAACTAAATCTCTTTCTGCCCACCACGAGAAAACCCAGCAGAGAAGCCGCGGTGCGTCTTCATTGCTATCCAGTTTGAATGGAGATCACTGGTTTGATTGTTCAGCAGGAAGCCATCCTGGATGCAAGCAACTTTTGTTTTGTTCATCAATTTGAAAATAGCAGCATTGATTTGCGAATGAATTGCATAGGTATTCGTCTTTGGATAGCTAGAAGTCTTTTGGGAGTACGGCCTCCGGAAACATTGCCCCACTTGTGAAATCAAATTTAAATTTTATGCCACATCAAAAGCCTGATGGGGTTCTGTAAAATAAGGGGGAGATCAAATATGCTTTTCTCATTTCCCTTTGAGGACAAAGTGGACCTCAAGAAGCCTTTTTTTTGCTGATTTGTACTTTTTTGTTGATTTGTACCAGCCGAAGCTGGGAACCAGGGTTGGTCGATCGCATATAGCGTCGCCCTGGAGGTAAGGGGAAAACTCGGTCCTTTCGGACCAGATAAAAAAACCCCCTCCTTGCAGCCCCAGATAGAAGCTGCAGGTGCAAAAAAGCGAAGATTTGGAAGAGAGCCCTTCAAGGGACCCTCTATAAGCAATCCTTCGCGAAGCTCTGCCACCAAGCCTCTGTCTGCTGCCACCGGACTTTTCACCTCAAGAAGCCTAAGTAAGACACTTTGAAGGAACCTCTCTCCACGATGAAATTGTACATCGAATGTGGCAAAGGTCTGAAGAGAATTATTGTAGGTACTTACAATACAACGGAGCCAGAATCTAAAAGTCGGTGATCGATGCATGTGGATAAAACTACCACAAGGCATTTCACCACTTTTGGAAATTTGACTTGTATGTTTTTGTTTTACATGGTTTTGCATTCTGACCATCATGACATTTGGATTCTGGCAGCCTGAAGACAAGTTCAATCACAAGTTCTGGAGCTGATTAACCTGTGTTATGCCCAGAGCTCAGAAAAGAAAAAAACTTTCATGTATCATTTGCCATTGAGATTAGTTGTATCCTTGCAATTGAGATTTCTTATGCTTGGCCATGCCATTTGCCGGAGTTAGTGGGGCTCTTTGACAGACGAATATTGACACGCACTTGATTGGCAACATTGCTAATGCGTAGTGAGTTGCACATCATTGTACAACTCATCATTGTTTTAGTTGGTTTTCGTACCAGCAGTACACCCTAACAGGACAAAAATGGTGTACTGGTCACAAATTGCTGCTGAAGTGTATCCCGATACAACCAGATAGGTTTTGGCACCAGAATGATGTTTTATTTTTCCTTTCTTCACCACATTGTGAAAATTGAAGTGTTTTCCAAAAAATTACTCATTCAAATTCCACAAATGACTAAACTGGGTCAACTACACGAGTGACTGAGGTGCACCTGATTGTTGCATTTATGAGTTAGAATCTTTAACATGGCTCTGTCAACCCAAATTTGGCACACTTTGGAACACTGGATTAAAAAATTAGCCACATCACTGTTACGAAGGGCAATCCGGAAGTAATGATCCCTCACTCAAATGCCATTGGTACAACTTTGAGCTAACACACCTCCCAAAACCATTTGAGGCAGACTTCCCTGGCAATCGGCTGGGTGAACTACATTTTCTGGATTTTTTGTGTGATGTTGAATTTTCACTGTGCTCAATTTGTGGATTTTGCGAGCCGGCTGATTTTTTTCTGGTGCGGTTTTTTGGAAAATTACTTTCGTGCAATAATGTGAAAAAATTAAACCAGCAGATGGGACGAATAATGATGTTGGGAGCTAAATCAACTGCAGTTGTTCTGTCGTCATCTGCAACTGCTTCTGTACACCATCAACATTTTGCTCATTCATCAGCTGACTTTTTGCTTGGCAACAGCGGACAATGCTGGACATTCCACCACAATTTGCTTCCAAAGCAACAGGAATTTGGATATTTGTATTTGTTCAAGGCGATATGCTACTGAACCATTTGGATCATTTTTTGGTCTCCTTCGAAACATTCATGCTTTTTTTTCAGTGCACAAAACACCGATTTCAAATAATTGTACACCTTGGATAGAAAGGCTGATAAGGTGTCCTTCGGCACAAACGTCCGTCAGATATCACATATTAGTGATAAAAAAAGTATCAAAATCGAACGTAAGGTATCCAGACGATGAGCCCACGATCATACTCGTACTTTTGGATCACCCCACGGCCCATGTGACATTAAATTTTGCACCAAAGCTGCGTCAATTTTCTCCACCACGTCAGTATGACTCAAAAGCCACTAACCAGCAAGTTGATATTTTGCAGGGATGCACTAAAATGGGCCCAAGTTGAACCAAATTGGTTGACATTTGAAATAATTTATATTTCAAGCATCTCCCCCTCCATGGTGTTCAGGTCACAGCTGTCATGTCTCAAGCCAAGTGCAATACAGTACGTGCATGGGCTCTACATGGGAGGCTAAAAAAGAAACACAATATGCAAGTAAAATTGACAAATTAACAACTGTGTTATTCTAGCAAGTAATTTTATAATTTAACATTGTGTGAAGACATGTTTAAGATGAGAAGAAAGATACTCGTAAAAACATGGTGACCAGAAAGAGAGCACCAGTTTGCTGTGAGCCCAAAGTGACAGGTTTCGTTTCCACAAGCGGTTTTAAATCGCATAGCAACTTGTAACTGAACTATGCCGCTGGTAAATTATACTGGTGGTGCGCAGTCAGTGCCAAGTCGGTGACACCAGACGTTACGTTTTTGGGATGGCTCAAACGAAAGAGCAAGTTGTCTTATTTTTCATCTGTTAAATTGACGTGGAAAAAATAATGTGGTGTCGTTTTTTCTTTTTGGATCTATCCAAGGTTTAGATCTGAGATCAAAAAGGCAATTTCAATCAGCATAATGACGAGCAAAAGTTCTCGCTGCCAAGATTGATTCGCTCGCATTATTTATCAAAAGAAATATCTAAATCTAAAATGGCATTCAAAACCTGAACAAAGGCATTTAAAAGCTGCTCCAACTGATGTAATTGCAAAAAATGTAGTCTTCAACAAAAGTGAATCACTGAGGAACTAACTGCAACTGCCCACAGAACAGCTACATGCAAACAAACTCGGCGACAAGTGCATGCGTGTGTGGACAACAAAAATAATAAAAGTACAATTCGTAGTCTGTGGAAACATCATCCAGCGAGTCCTTTTCACATCAGTGGATTGCCATCCACTATCAATGACAATTTAGCCTTTGTTTGAGCCCCTGATGAAGCATGAGTTCATTTTCCAGCCTCCTTTTCAATTTCTCTTCCATTGCAGCGGACAATTATTTTCCCATAACCATTTACATAAAACGAGCTGGTTAGTGATTATGAGTCTCTTTGGAGCAATGTAGGCTGAACAAAAACTTGCTTGGAAATTCGAAATTAGAAAAATTAATCAAATTCGGAAATCGGTGCAACTGCAGGATTTTACGTAGGAAGACTCCAGTCAATTTTAATTTATTTTGGGACCACCTCACAGGTCAATTCATAACATCCACTTTGTCATCTGGGAAAGAAACGTCAGTGAGGTGTCCAAATTGAACTCCAGAACCACATGGTCAGTTCAACTGGAGCCATTGCCATGGGTTTAATGCCAAGGAGACGAGACAACCCCATATGGATGATATTTGTCCTGGTCTTCGACTGTCACGCGTGACAATAGATAACTTCCCTGGATTTTGCATACAGAGCCAATTACAGTGCGAGAAAAGCAAGCACAAGTTGAAATTATTGTTGGTGCAGAATAAAAACTTGACCTATTGTGATGGAAATGGGTTTCATTTTGTCTCTCTCAACAGTGGGGAGAAGCCTGCACGGGATTTTGACCTCATGGAAAAGTTCCGAAGGAAAAAAGTATCAACTTATAAGTTCCAAATAAGGCTGCACCGTTAACCGTATGATGTGAGTTGTCAAATAAAATGAGGAAAAATCTTACTTTCCCCGAACTTTTCTCCAAAATCCAAATCCCTGAACCCTTCACTCAGCCATTGCGGAGAAAAGTATCACCCACACTGATAGCTGTAGGTATTCATACAAATCATCTATCTCTGTACGGTTTTGTACAAAATCATAAAGACAGGAGCGCGTGATGGTCAGTTGCACTTTTGCTCTCCCGCTAGTCCTTAGAATTAGCAAATTGAACCTCTGGCCCTGCAGTCTGCAGTTACCAAAACAATAACATTTCTTCAATTTCTTGTCTTTCTCGCAATATGCCAGTCTGGTCACTACCTTCCATGATGGCCTATTGCTGGAGAGATACAGAACGTTTTCTGGCTGAAAAACTTTGGAAAAACTGTATTTAAATAAGTTTTTGCATTTCACTGTGATATCAGAATCTGGCATTGCTTGACTTCTCGATGCCAGTGCTTGTCTGACTGAGGCCATACTGGATTGGCATGTTGCAAGAAACGTGCAGTTCGATGCATCTTGACTGCAGTGCAGAAATTAATGGGACAGTTATTTACTCCTGAAAATCGGCATAAAAATGAAATAAAAAGAAGAAAACATGACTTTTCATTTCATTCGTTCGACCCCAAGAACGAGAGAAAAACAAGTTAGTAGGTACAATGAATAAAAATAGCCATTTGCATAAAAATAAACATCCGTCTGCATTGGGCTCACCGATCATTACCTACCTAATTACTGACTTCCCTGAAACCTCTTATGCACTAATTGAAATGACTAGATGAATAACAATGTGAAACTTGAACTTTGAGCAAAATGTGAAGTATGCCTCCGCCTCCACATCCAGGTTTCATTCTGTTTTTTTTTTCATTCCCGGCGAAATCTGCACATGTTAAATTTGAGCCTGATCGAACCGTAAACAATCATGGGGAAAATGGAAATAAAATTTTAATGGATGATGCCGAACAAACAAAAGTTGAGGTTGTCCGCAGGTGCAGTGGCTGGACACATCAGTCGATGACCACTCTGTCTCACCAATACCTCAGCCAAAACAAGCCCAAGAAAAAAATTTGAAATTGAAGATGGGAGAAAAGACAATGGCAGTGAACGGCGGATCGCAGTGGCCAGCCCAAAAAAAAAGTTGTTTATCCCTTGAACCAGATGATGGATTTTTATAAAGGTGTTGTTAAAGTGAAGATGCGACAAAATCTGAAAAGAGATGTGATAAAATGGTTCCTGCCAGATATTTTCAATTATTATGCTATTTTTTCCGTTGTAACATTGTCTCAACCTGTGGAAGAGTTGTAGAAGAAGCTTTAACTTTTCAAATACATTGTACGAGTATTTGGACATCATTTGACTGGTTTATCAGAGACTCGACATGGAAGCATTATTTTGCACAGAAGTCCTTGAAATGGGATATTTTACGCTTTCAGTATTCTCCTTTGAAGGATGACCATAGGCCTGTGCTACACTGCCAGCCAAAAGTCTTCGAACAGTAACGTTCATAACCAACTTGGGGCCAATCCAAAATGCACCAAGAGCCACCTATGCACGAAAGCACATGTAAAATAATGCCACACTTGGTGCTATAGTACGGACACTGACCGCTAAAAGTCTTCCGAGTGTTCCAGAAAAAAAAGGACCTAGCATTCCAGTGCATCTTCTAATCTCTACATGCTTGTTTTCATTTTATACATGCGACATGCTCCTGATGTCATTTGGAATTAATATGGAGTTGATGAACGTCTATGTCGAAGACTTTTGGCAGGCATCTGTAGCAAAGGCCAGCAGTTATCTTTCATAGATGAATATCTAAAATGCAAAATTTTCTATTTTAAGGACTGCATAAAAGACCTGGCAACAGTGGTCGTGGGCAACATCCATTTTGACACATGTTCAATTGTTTTGAAAAAACAAAATAATGCTCCCGTGTGGCATTCTGTCCTGATACAAGTGGTCAAACGGGATAGGGGGAAGTGGACCGAATGTTGTTTGGGCAGAATGAATTTTAGGCCGAATGGACTTTAGCCCGAACGCTATCTAGTCCGAATGGGTTTTGGTACGAATGGCTTTTGGTCCGAATTGACTTTAGATCGAATGAACTTTAGGCCGAACGACGTTTGCTCCGAATGGGTTTTAGTCCGAATTGTTTTCAGTTCGAATGGTTTTTAGTTCGAACGCCTTTAAGTTCGAATGGTTTTTAGTTCGAATTGTTTTTAGTTCGAATGCTTTTTAGTCAGAATTGTTTTAGTTCGAATGGTTTTTCGTTCGAATGTTTTTTGGTTCAAATTGCTTTTGGTTCGAATGTATTTTAGCCCGAACGAGTTTTGCACCGAATTGGTTTTGGTTCGAGTAGCGTTTGGATCGAATGTCGTTTGCATCGAATGTGAATAAGAACGAAAAATTTCCGAAAAGTCTGGCTTCTGCGCTGTGGTTGTTATGTTGGTTTAATCCTAAACATCAGCTTTAACATTGCAAATAAAGGGGTCGGGATATTTGTTGGGGATGACATTTAAACGCCAAAAATTGTCTAACTTATCGAAACACAACCTAACCTAACCTAACCCGTTCTATGACCTATACCCAGATAAAACAAACAAGAGATGCGGTTGCAAGATGTGGAACTGTTCAGATTCAAAACAAACTATCTCCATCTGCGCAGTCTTGTGCGGAAAAATTCAGAATCTGCCAAAGTTTAACGTCAACAGCCGAGAAGAATGGACAGTGTGTCGAACTGAAGTTTGTTCGAATGCCACTTGGACAGAAACCAAATTACTTCGAATCGTATCTGGATCGAATGTGCATTAGACCGAATGTGCATTAGTTCGAATGGCGATTAGTCCGAATGCATTTTACTCCGAGTGGTTTTTAGATCGAACGACTATTAGATCGAATGATTTTTAGGTCGAATTGCATTTGGATAGAATCTCGTTTTGTCAAAATGTACTTTACTCCGAACCGCGAGTAGACCGAATGCGCATTGGTCCGAACGGTTTTTAGAGCGAATGGTTTTTAGATCGAATGGTTTTTAGATCGAAGTATTTTTAGTTCGAATGCATTTTAGTTCGAATGGTGATTGGATCGAATTTTCGGTCTAAAAACCATTCGATCTAAAGTACATTCTGTCCAGGTGTGTTCCCCCGTCAAACGGTGTCCAAATGCAATAATTTTGGTGTATTTGGAAATCTGAAAGCCTCCTCTACGAATACAACTCTTCCACAGATCGCAAAAAAGTGCACAATTTTTGAAAATATGGGGCAGGAACCTAGAATTTTATCACATCTTAATTTGGACACTTTTATTTCTCAAATTTTTGCAGAATTTTACCAGTCAAAATTTCGATCCTACAAAACATGTCTAAAATTGCCCATTTTCACCTTTCCAACATAGGTCTAAAACGTTTCATCGAAATCCATTCATCAATTCAAGAGAAATTTAACTTTCCGTGGCCGGCACAGCGCGACCCGCTGTTCACTCACATTGTCCTTTCCTCTTTCCAACCATCTCTTTTTGATGGCGTTTCTGTGCAATGATTAATGCCTTAACCTTCCCCAAGATTGCACAATAAAATTATTGCCATTCCTAATTGGTTTTACACAAATCCCAAGGAAAACTGTGACCTGAGATTGTTGCACCAGCTGTGGGCCAAATGACTGTCTGATTTATATACACATCCCCATGAACCTATGCTTAAATTTTAAGCCAAAAACTTGCATCATTCCTAGCATGCCAAAAGTTAAAAACAACTGTGTAACAATTCATAGGCAGCATTTATCACACCCCAGCTGATAAGTGCTCGGGTGTAATTTGCATGCACTCCAAAGTATAAATTTCTGAATCGCCTGCCACGCTGTACATAGAGAATATTAAGTTCTTTCCACAGACTGATAAAATCACCACCAAGACGGCACTGCATCTGAGTTTTTGCAACATTCAACGGGTAGAACA
>JASGXE010008018.1:0-17543 GCA_030068105.1 Sinentomon sp. SZTP_YWyxl
AAGACCAAAACCCGAAGAGAAACTAGGAAAAATTCCGAAAAAAAGCTGATAAAAACGGACAAAATACGACATTTGCGCGCAAAAAATGGCCGTCGAATTCAAGTGAAATTTCCAATCAGAAAATGCACCGTCTTTCTGCCGTCGGCTGCTCCGCCAATCGATAGTTTTTTCGTGATGCAATTGTTGCTGATTTTGAATGATTGGACCCTATTTTTGAAGGAACTCACCAATAGCAGACGCCTCTGCGATGCTGTGCTGAAACCAATAAAATTTGGCCAAATGACGTCATTACCTACCCGTCACGTATTTACGTACAACCGGCTTTATGAAAAGATCCCGCCCGCGTAAATATACGTACAACCGCCCGGCAGAGTTCGCGTATACGTCGTCCGAACCAGCTTGAGTGTACCAAATTTGGTCAAAATACGGTCCGAATCGGCTTGAGGGGTTAACGGGTCACAAAATATCAAGAAAATGGGAGGGACCTGCTGATATAAACTCTCTTCAATGTTCCACACAAAATGTCTTTCATCACAGAAGCCTACCTATGTGGTAGGGTACAAAAAACATGAGCTAATGAGCATGGTTATGTGGGTAGAACAGGGATAAGGCTCGCGGGTAGCCTACCTACCTAACATTTCAAAAAAAGTGCAAAATGAGAACGATCAGCCGAGTAGAAAAACTTACCAAAATTCGTTTGAAGAGAGCATTCTCTTTTGGAGGTAAGGGGTTACTGGTTGGCATATTACCAGTTCTGAAAACCACTTGCAGCACCTAAATGCACGCCAATACCTACTGCGCTCAATGTTTCACAGCAGCCAGACAGATAACAATAGGCCTGTAATCTGTAATCCAAGAAATCGGAAAATTAGGTAGAAAAACAGAAGGAATCAATGCCTAATTGTACGATTAACCGAGAAATACGGCAAGTCTATCTTAAGTAGGCCAAGGCCTACCCACGATAATGAACACTGACCAGGAGTAGGTGAGATAGGTACCTACCTACCTATAAGGTACCTATCACATTTACCTACAGGGCTGGCCTGATAGTATGGTCAAAATGGCATTTTCTCAGGGCCACCAAATTGTAAAAGGGCAACAAAAATATTCTTAAATTCTTGTGCTTCATTATGCAATATTTTTTATTTTGTGATGAATTGAATCTGCACCACCCTGTTATGGCGACAAACTGAAATGCGGACGCGGACCAATGAGAGATATGGCGTTTCGTGGAACAAGCGAATTACGCGGATCCACGGGTTAGGTTAGGTTGGGTTGAGTTAGGTTTGATTGGGTTAGGTTTGATTAGGCTGGGTTAGATTTGATTGGGATCGTTTGGAATGCAGGTTTGGGGGCTTAGATTCGCACTGCAGCCTCAGTCTGCAGAATCCGCTATTTCCGCTTTTTAGAAGGACCCCTGTCATCAGGGTTGAGCATAGGGGGGGGGGGTAGGGGGGGGTTACCCCCCCTGGCCTTCGGCCGAGGTTACCCCCCCAGCCTTTTTCCGACGGTACCCTTGGCCGAAGGCCAAGGGTACCGTCGGAAAAAGGTGGGAAAAGAGTCCTGGTGTATGTGCAGGGCACACACCAGGACTTCAATAGGAGCAACATTGTTTCTTTGTACTTTCTGTTTTGATTCCCCTGCCGGAAAAAGGCTAGGGGGGGGGGGGTAACCTCTGCCTTTGGCCGAGGTTACCCCCCCTACCCCCACCCTAGAATGTTGCTGTCAAAGTCCTTCCTGGTGTGTGCCCTGAACACACCAGGAAGGACTTCAATAGCAACATTCTGTTTCTTTTGTACCTACTTCCTTTTTGATTCCCCTGCCGGAAAAAGGCCGGGGGGGGGGTAACCTCGGCCTTTGGCTCAGGTTACCCCTATCCTTTTTCCAAGGGTACCTTTGGCCAAAGTCCTCGTGTGTCCTGCACACACCAGGAAGGACTTCAAAAGCAACATTCTGTTTCTTTTGTAATTCCTGTTTTGATTCCCCTGCTGGAAAAAGGCTAGGGGGGGGTAACCTCGACCTTCGGCCGATGTTACCCCCTAGCCTTTTTCCGAGGGGACCCTTGGCCGAAGTCCTGGTGTGTGCCCTGCACGCCCCAGGACTTCAATAGCTACATTCTGTTTCTTTTGTACTTTCTGTTTTGATTTACAGAAAATGGTAAAATGAAAAAAAACTCATCCAGAAAGTCGTGTCTGACAGTTATTTCCTTGCTCCATCTATTGCGACTGCAAACCCTCCAGGATAAGGAAAAAAGGACCTGAAATGTCGTAAAATGGCATCTGAGGACCCCTAATTTTTCAAAAAAGCTTCAGCTTTTGGGGGACGCTGTCCCCCAAACCCCCTGCCGGGGTCGCTGCCCCCTGGACCCCCGCTGGGGGCACAGCCCCCCAGACCCCCCATGCTGGGGGCTGCCGCCCCCCAGACCCCCTGCATTTTCGGTGCCCTACACCCCCCCCGTCGTAGACCCCTTTACCCCCCCTCTAAGGTACCCTACCTTGCCCATCCCTGCCTGTCATGTAACGTGTCATGCAGCAGCACAACAGTGAGGGAATGTGCAGTGGGATGCTATACAAAATCCTGTACTGCAAAAAATAAGCCTAGGCTGTAGGTTAGCCTTTATCCCAAGTAGGACTCCGCCACCAGATCTTGAAGGTCCCGACGGAAAATGGTATAACTTTGTGGAAGCAGGTCATTCTCCAGACATGAGGCATCAAGCCAAGTTTCTGTCACAGCGACACGATCTGCATCAATAGAATCAAGGGTGGGCCTCATGGCATATCGTTTTGGAAGAAGGCTATGTGCATTTAACAGGAGAAACGACAGATGGTGCTTCAGGGCATGGTGTGATGAAGCCGATGAAGGTGGATACATAAGGCAGGATGCAGGAGGAAGAGCGTGCATTAGGCTAAAAAAGAGTTGATTGAACGTGTCAATTCTGCAGCAACAGGGATGCACCACCTTCGGAGAAATGCAAACCATCTACGGACACAGCTGAGGACTGAACAGAACACAAATCAAGAAAGTTAACATAAACAATGTTCTGACAACAAAAGGCTAGAGAATTATTGAGGGAGTTGATTTTAACAGACAAGTTTGCATCAGACGGTCGAGGAGGAATGGAACAAATATTTATCGACAAAGATATGCCTGGGTGAGAGAGACAAAAGGTGGTATTAAGATCACTGATGAACCTGGTGAATGATAGAACACATCACACGCAGGGGCATGCATGATGTCAACCTCACTAATAACAAGGTTTATCAAAACACGCTTTATTATTATTATTATTAGTTTTAATTTGCATGGACTTATCCTGCGCAAATTACAATGTGGATAGCACAAACAATCTTTATTCTTCTACCTACTGGTGATGTGCGCTATGCGCCTGTCGCCTATATTTCCAAATAGGTCTAGCTTTCTTCCGACTTACTCTGCTGCAAACTATTTTTGTGTGATGCTGTGAGTCCTTCTTCATAAATTTTGGTGCACCAAACCAACATGAATTTACCACTTTCTGGATGGACAAATGATCTGATAAATTGATGCATTCCTTGGAATCCTTTATCTTTATGCATCTGGGTTGCAACTACTGTCGTGATTGAGCACATTGGCTTCTCCTCTTCATAATTTTGACCTCTGTGGAAACATGGTCGACGGCATCTGGCGTTGCATCACGAGGTTTGTTTCAACATGTTTTTTTTTTGTTTGCAACTTTTTTCAATGCCTATCTCTTGTTTTTGTCGACGAAATGATTTTGATTGCTTTTTTCCGAAACATTTTCTGCAAGTCTAATCTTTGTTGGTTTCCTTGAAAATGTATTTGAAATCGCTAATTTTTTTTTTTTTTTTTTTTACTAGGGGGCTTGAATTTACTTGAACATGTTTTGCCCCATTTTTTTTTGTTTTGTGTTTTTTTTTTGTATTCAGTCATTTTTTTATTCATTCGTTTGAAATTATGTATGTCAACAATGACAAAGTGGTTCAAAAAAAAAAATAAAAATAAAAAACTGCCGGCGCAACCGCAAATCTGATGAATCGGAGTAACCGCGCCGTGAAAATAAAAAGAACAGTCCCCCAAGTGGGAGAAGTCGGGCCGATATTCCACATTGTATCCCAGATTTGAAAAACCGAGTTGGTTTTTGGGTGTGGGTGCAATGGGGAGAATGATTGAAGGAGGTGCAAAAATGGTACGGCAACAAGGCGAGAAAAAAAAATAAAATAAAAAAAAAAATAAACCGTAACAAAAACATACCATCTCAGCACGTGGCCGTTTTCATGAAGAATCTCCATCCAGTGGTTCGTCACAGTTGTCAAATTGCACAAAAAGTGACATCATGGTCACCAAAACAAAAACACATGTCCATGTCCAACAGCCAAATTCAGCAAGTCACAAATTCAGCCAAAAAATTCAATTGATTCGATTCGTGCAAGAATGGGGAAAAAAATTACCAATTAGGCAAACTGAATTTTTGAGTTAACTACCTATGGGTCTGTATGTATTCTACCTAGGTATCTACTATTTTTCTCTTTTTTCGCCTACCCCGATCCTACTCACAAAAAAGCTTCAAGATGTTGACTGCATTGAAAAATGAATGGGCTTTCTTCCAGTCAAACAAAGTTTACCTGCAAGCAACTCCACCGATGATGCGTCAGAGCGAACCTGGGAGTTCTCGCGCCGCAGCGGTAAGTAGACCCTCCCAGTCCAACTCGTCAGCATAATCAACAGAGCTACCTACTTGCGATTTGAAGTTAATCACAGTTGAGATGTTCACTGCAGCCCAAGAAACAAACGAGCACCTTTTTATGGGTGAGGAGGGGATTTCTGGTAGGTAATACAAAACTCAGATAGGCCGCCTGAATCTATGGATCTAGTATGCACCACAATGCAAAAATAGGCCACTGCCTTCATTTATTTTCGTAGGTACCTACCATGAGTAACAAGGAAGGCAGGACCTCTGTTATCAAAATACAAATGCAAAAAGTCGGTTCGAGAAGATAAATTTAAAAAAAAAAAAAAAAATTTGCAAATACACCAACAAAAATAAATAAATACCTTCCTACATGAATACCTTATAAAAACAAATTTTCAAGAAAAACAAAATAAACAAGTAGACATGAAAAACCTAAGGGCTCAAAAAATAAATAAATAAATAAATACATCAAAGTAAGTCCAGGGAAACAATCATGGCAGAAAAGTACCACATCCCCATCTGTTCCAAGATCCATCACGAGCATGGTGAAGACCTTACAAGTAGCTGCCTGACATGATCACGAAAAGCGGGACCCTTCATTGCAAGGCAGTCTGGAGTAAGATTTGGACTATTCCATAGGAAAATAGAGCCAACAAAGAAACTGTGTCTGTCCAGGTTACCGAATGTGCAAGGGATTTTCAATGAAAGATTTTTACATTTTCTTGTGGAGCCGGTGTTTAGACTTGGATGCAAACACGTTTCTGCCCACCCACCTCTGTCAAGGATGCAATTTCTTAGAATCTCAAGAGCATGCAACTTCCTCCTGACCTCAAGGGATTCCCAACCCAATTCCCGAAGAAGTCCACTCACACTTACAACTGGGTAATGGCCAATGGTTCCGCACACAAACCTCGCCGCTCTTCTCTGCACAGCCTCTACTTTATCGATTTGACATGAAAGATGAGGATTCCATGTGGTAGTTGAATACTCAAGCAAGGACCTAACAGTGGAAAAGTACAGAATAGTCTTTACACGTCTGGATGCTGAAGAGTAATTTCTGATGAGAAATTTTAATTGCACTGAAGCCCGTTTGACAATGCTGCAGATATATGGGCCCCAATAATCTTTTCAAATTCAAACAACCAACCTCGCAATAATTCAATCAGTCCTCTTCGTCAACATCCAGTAGAAAGTCCAGATCAACCTC
The DNA here is from genome assembly GCA_030068105.1 of Sinentomon sp. SZTP_YWyxl. Classification (NCBI taxonomy): domain Eukaryota; kingdom Metazoa; phylum Arthropoda; class Protura; order Sinentomata; family Sinentomidae; genus Sinentomon; species Sinentomon sp. SZTP_YWyxl. Next base: position 5,898 of record JASGXE010008018.1, read on the forward strand.
CGGAAATGAATTCGAATTGAACAGTGAGATCCAAGGACAAAGATTGTCAACAATCCGAAGATGAGCACAGAGGCCCAATTCAATATGAAATGAAAACATTTCAATCAAATTATATCCAGTCAGACCAGCCCTACATAAAAAGTTCAGTGAGGCAATGATTGGATCATTGCAAGGTTGGGTAATGGGCAAGAAAAAGAAAGAAACAAACATTTTAAACGAACTGTAAAGGCATAAAATACAGATTGGTTGGTTTCTAACTAAATAGATCTGAAACCAAAATTGAATAAGGGGGAAAACAAGGCCTACCTATGGTTTCAAAAATGGAGGGAGACAAACGACCTATGTGTGCACAAATTGATTTGATTTTATGCTTAAATGGGATAATTATAGAAGTCATATTGACTTCCATGAGAAAAATCAAGGGTTTTGAGCATGTGGGAGGGGGAGCTTGAATGGGTTAAAAATTTGGGCCTAGGTGCAAAAAAAAAAACTAAAAAAAACTACCTGGCTGGTTCCCACCACTGATATTACTGACAAGACAATGAACCCTGGTGAGTATTAAAGAGGCATTTGCTCAAAATGAGCTTTTTGAGCCTGTTTTTGAAGCTCGGATAGCTGTTGAAATCCCTTAAATCAACAGGTAAGGAATTCCACAAGCGAAATCCAAGAACAGGAATAGAAAATTTTCCAAAATGTGTCCGATAACGCATGGTTACGAGTAGGTAGTTTCTTTCCACTTGATCTCAGAACCCTATCATTCTCAGTAAAAGCAGTAGGTGGGGAATAAGCACCAGAAACTCCATCAGAATGATTATTCATGTGGAACTGAAGGTACTTGAATACCAAAAGAAGAAGTTGGAAGTAAACAATTTGATAAATATTCACGAAGCCAAGAGTAACAAATGCATTCGTTGTTGGGGCATTATGTGGAAGCCCAGCAACTATCCTAACAGCTCTCTTTTGAAGAATGAAAATTGGCTTTATTATCCTATCCGCTGAACAACCCCAAATACCAGCACAATATACTAAATGTGATTCAAATTGGGCATGATAAATCGCCCTGAGATTGGAGCCTGCTAAGTGATTTCTTGCAGCGCCTAATTGGTAAAGACCAAAAACTAGCTTTCTCACTAAAGCATCCATGTTCAGGTCCCATGATAGACACTGATCAATATGAACACCAAGAAGACGAGATGAACAGGTTTCATAAATGGTATCACACCCTACCTTGACAAAACGTGGAGGCACAGACAATGAAGAAGATCCGAAAACAATGAATTTGGTCTTATCAACATTCAAGGAAAGCAAGTTTAAGCTGCACCACATATTCAAAGAATTGATAATATTTTTCAACTTAGTAAACAATTCCTGAGTAGTTGGAGCAGACATAACAATAGAAAGGTCGTCGGCATAGGCAACAGTAAAAACATCATGTGGAAAAATATCAAAAATATCATTTATAAATATAATAAATAGCAATGGGCCAAGAATGCTTCCTTGTGGAACCCCCCTGTGGCAACTCAATTCTCTGGAAAAGGTATCTTTTACTTTTACCAGCTGCCTCCTTTCAGCGAGATATGAATTAAGCAAATTCAAGGGAAGACCTCTGACTCCATATTTATCTAGCTTTCTAAGCAGGAGAACATGGTCCACCATATCAAATACTTTAGAAAAGTCAATCAGAACAGCCAAAGTTGGCTTGCCTGAATCAAGACCAGGGATGGGTAAGTATAATACTTAGGTATTATACGTGAGTTTTCTACGTATAATACGTTGTATTATACGTACGTATAAAAGTGTTTTATACGTACGTATTTTACGTATGCAAAAATTTAACATGTGTGACACATGTCTCGGGGGTGGAATTTCACAAGGAATTCAATTCTGAAGTAATATCACAACTTTGAGCAGTGCAGGAGGAATTAAACCTGAATAACTTGTCGGGAATGATGACGATCGCAGGAAGGGATAATAATAACAGTTCAAATTGCATTTTTAGGTTTTTGTCTAAAATGATGACTTTGGATCAGCAGGCGATATGACCACGTCAAGCTCAAGAGGTTAAAAAACAAAGTCACAAAAAATAAAACTGACTTTGTTTTTTGACCTCTTGACGTGGTCGCATCGCCTGCTGATCCATTCACAATGCCAACCACTGCTTATAAACATTTATACAGGGTAGCCCAAAAGTCTTTGGCCATATGAAAAATGTAAATTTGCTGTTTATATCAAATTTTGTGATCTGAAACGTTTTATTGCTCAAGCCACGGATGTCAAGACTTGATCGGAACAACATGTGCATGTTCAGGGATGCCCAAAGTCTTTGGCCGTGTCAAAAAATTAAATTTGCTATTTTCATCACATTTCGTTATCTGTGACTTTTTCTAGCTCCCACCACAGATGTCACAACTTTATTTGGTGCTAAAAATTTCCGATTAAAGTCTTGTCATCCGTGGTTAGAGTAGAAAAAGTTTCAGGGCACAAAATATGATATAAATAGTAATTTTACGTTTTTCCTATGGCCAAAGACTTTTGGGCTACCCTGTATAATGATGGCTTTCTTTTCAAAATGGGTCACATTGTTGTACGATGTGGGCTGTGGACGAAAATCAAGAAAAATAATTGCCATTTTCTCCCGAATTTCATATGAACTGAAAATTCCCCGGATCCTTCTCTCTGCCTGTGATACATACCTACATCGACGAACCATGGTACCTAAGCTGTCCAAGAGCTCAAATGCCAGAATTCTCACTGTAGGCCTACTCAGTTCTCTAAAAGTAGAGTGCCATGGGGTAAATTTGCAACAAAATTTTGAAATTTGAGTTTTTGAGATTTCCTGTTCTAAAAATCAACATGTAATGTTGGAAAGGGAGTTGTCCTCATGCCTAAATGCTGTCCTGGTGTGGCCGCCCCATTTCGTGTTTCCATTTCTGAGAAAAATATGAAAAAATGACTTGCAAAATTACCTCCCTTGGGGGCAAATTTGCAAGGGCAGGAGGGAATTTTGCAACAGCCTATTTGTTCTGTACTGTGATTACATATCAGACTTATTGCCAACTCACAACATAAATTGAAGTTCAGAGAGAGGTGAAATAAGATTATGAGGCAAGATTGCAAAATTACCCTCATGCCTTAATGGAGTTTCTTCTCGCTTCTTATAATGTTGCAGAATTGCCTCCATTGTGTTGCAAATTTCTCTTCCACATGAAATATTGCTAACTAGTGGCCAAGTTTTCGTGTAGACCACTTATTTGTTTGGCAGAGACGTTAAACACTAGGTATCATTACCTGCAGCACATTTTTCAATGTATTTTAAATAGGATGGCCACGGGAAAAGGTAACCGAAAAATGGGGGGTAAATTTGCAATGCTCCTTGGTGGTTTAACCAAGTCAATAAAGCTTGCCACATGGGCAACCACACAACCTCTGAGGCATGCACAATAGCCAGAAAAACTATTGGGATTGGGACCCAATCCCAATAGTTTTTCTGGCGAGATTGGGAATTGAAAGGTTTTTGGGGGTTGTAAAAGTTCCGGGGGCACCTTCGAATTTTTTCAGCATCATTTTGTGGCTTTGCAGAAATCCAACCCGTAGAAAAGTGTTCTTTTGATAAACAATCAAGAAAATCGGGGTCCACACTCCAAAAATAACCAGCTTCAGTGTAGAATCGATACATGGGAAAAAACACAGGGCAACCATGTCAAACATGGCCATTGCAAAATTACCTCCAATTGGACATGTTGCAAAATTAGCCCATGGCACTCTACCTACTAAAAAGTACTCAATAATTCTCAATTCCACAGCTGGATTTTTGTTTGCATCTGGCAGGAATTTGATTAACCTTTTTTTTTCAACATTTACAGTTCATGCAGGATTTTCTGCCACGTGCTCTGTGCTTATCTTGGGCGAACGTTTTTTTAGTCTGCACTCTACCAAATACGTCACAGCAGAACAGGCTCGCATGCCATCAAGGCAATCATCAATGGCAAACAGCAAAGTTCAAAGAAAACTGCAAATTTCATCACATACCTGGGAAAAGGAAGGGAGGGAAGGATACGCGACCATCGGCTGCATTCACCTTAAGGAGGAAAGGGTAAAGTAAGGAGGGGACAGGAGTTCCGAAAACATATAGGATAAACATACGAGGTAGGATCAAAAGTTCTTTGCAGGCCAGAAATCATAAAGTACTTGGGATTGCTTTTTACTTCCGAACTGAGCTGGATTCCACACATTAAAAAGATTGTGCAAAAAGCATCAAATCAATTGAAGTTCCTCATTAGGAACTATAGCTATGCTTCTAGGCAAATCAAGACTATTTTATACATGTCAACTGTTAGGTCATTGTTAGAATATTCAACCACATCCTGGTCACCTTTCCAAAGATGTCACATTGATGCAATTGAGGCTGTGCAGCGGAGAGCTGCAAGATTTGTTTCAGGCAACTTTAGCTTTGACGCGAGCGTTACGTCTCTCTTAAATGAGTTAGGATGGGATTCTCTTGAGAAGAGAAGAGTCCTGCATGGCCTTTCAGCATTTAGGCATTGCATTCTGAGACGTGGAGGCTGGGGTGATGGACCGTGGAATCTTATCCCAAACGACAACTCTACAAGAGCAAGCGACTTTCTGTCCTTCGTTCCTCCTGTTCTTTCCAAAAACATAGACAGAAACTCGTTTTTTCACAGCAGCCTTTTTCTGTGGAATCGTCTTTGCCTTCCTATGGATGCTCTCAATTTTTCCGAGGGCCACTTCAACAATGTTGTTCGGACTAAAATAGAGAATCTAACAATGGTCTAGGCAAATTTTCGGGCAGCTGACTTGGAGCCATATTTGCATCATTACTGGTCAGATTCTTCCTGCAGCTTCGATTTTAAAAATAAGTAGGCAGGGGTTCGCAGATAGCTTTTCTAATTCTTCTCCCCCCCCTTTTTCTTCCCATTTTCCATCAATTTACTCTTAGGGCAATTTCATCCATTTGATTGTTTTTAAAGCAAATGCCTGTTGGTTTGGCTTTAAATTGTGCATACAATACAATACATGATCTCCATTTCTGTCTCTGGAATCTCCGGCATCATCTTCAAAACTTTTGCAAGGTTCGTTGCCCACAATTTATTTTAATGTGTTTGTTTTGTCCTTTTGACCTGCCTGACATGCCACCATGTGGGGCCTGTTGTCTGTGTTTGATTGAACAAGACATGAACTTTTTGATTACGCCATGCATCATTATTCTAACAATCGGCGTTTTGTCCTCTGCACTAACGGAATGGGATGCAATTTTTGGCTAAAATGCCTTTGTCAAAAATGAGAGTTACCTAATTGGTGTTGAAATACACGCCACAAATTGTTGCATCTCTCCGACGGCATTGGTTGTTTTTGTTTTATTTTCGACACCGGACCTTTGTCCCACGGTTTCGACGGCGGGGGGACTCCGTCCCGTTAAAAAAAAAAAAAAAAAAAAAATATTATCGGAATGTGGACGGGGCTTGGTCATATGGCATTCAATAGCAGACAGACAACAATCACACAGATGCAGCTGCTCAAGAGCACCCCCAAGCAAGCATCATCAACCGCCACACACCACACCCATTCACAATCTGAAACGAAATCTGCAAAATAGTGGATAAAAATGAAATACTCGAAAAGATGAAAGAAAATGAAACAGGTGATGAAATGATCACGATGAAACAATGAAGCAATCATTATAAAACTATCGTGCCGATGATTGCATGGTTATCCAGTGCATTATGCAAGGCCTTCACTCCAATGCCGTATGCACTAGTACTAGTAGGTACAGGTGGTTTCAAGCATGTTGCTTGCCGTTAACTGGCTGTCAATGCTGAGTCGTTTGAACGTCCAGGCTGTCAGACCACAAATAGAATTGCCACAGAAATATTGAGTCGGCCCGATGAAGTTGGGTAAGGCAGCTCCGGATCGAATCCGGCAGTCAGGATTTCTGGGGCCACTCTCGTTATGGTACATGCTTCCTTTGCAAATGAAGGATGCAAGGGTGAGACAAAGCATGAGGCTGGTTTTTTGGCACTTTCTCTTGCCACCATTGTTACATTCTTGCATCCATTTCCGGCTTAAAAAGGTCGTCGCCAGAGATGTGATGTTAGTTTTTTGCATTCTATTTGTCATTTTTGGTTTTCTGTGTACTTCTATCTTTTTCCCAGGAACATGAGCTACATGCATCTAGACCTTTTTTTTATGTAAAAGATGTAGGTAAGTTATTTGGCAGCATCAACTTTCACATGGTTGGTGTACACACAATTTTAAAATGTATTTTGCAATGGTGTGTGGCGAAAAATACAATTTTGTGTGGTCAACTTGAAAGCAATTGCGGGTCTCCACTGATTAACTGTTTTAATTTTTTTTCTCTTTCATTGATGATGATGCTTGTCATTGTTTTAATGTAATAAATAGAATGCTAGCATGTTAAAGAGCAGCTTTTTCTGCAAAAAATGAGGTATCACTTGACTTTTAGGTTATATACGTTTTCTACGTGTATTATACGTACGTATTATACGCGCGTATTATACGTGGAGTTTTATACGTTTACCCATCCCTGATCAAGACCATCCCGAATGTGTCCTGTGATGGAGGATAAAGCATCCATTGTTGACTTGCCAGGCAAAAAACCAAATTGCTGATGTGACAGCAAACCACTCCTCAAGAAAAAATATGACAATCTCTCGTGGATTGTTTTTTCAAATAATTTAGCTAAAGATGGCAAGAGAGCTATCGGGCGAAAATGTTTACAATCAGATGGCAATGGAACTTTTGGAACTGGTACAACAATGGCCTTCTTAAGCTGATCTGGGAATACACCCTCCGAAAACATTTGATTCAAAATTTAATTAAAGCCACCCAGAAAAAAAAATGGCAACCAGAAGGCATTGTCATAGTGTGACGCAAAGACAACAAAAATCACAACAATGTGTAATTTATCCAGACAGGATAAAAACTAGATTAATTCCTCTGCAAAATATTTCTCTTAAACGTGTCAGCACTTAGGTATATCACGAGCATTGCCAAAGACCACAGGGCTCAAAGCATTCCATTCCCTTACTGTCCTACACACAAAAGAATACTTCCCCACATCTCTGCGGGCAATCTTTGACCGGAGCAGACAGAAGCTTGGTGGCAGAGCTTCGCAAATGATTTGGTAAAAGAGGGTCCCTTGAAGGGCTCTCTTCCAAATCTTCGCTTTTTTTGCACCTCCAGCTTCTATATCTAGGGCTGCAAGGAGGGGGTTTTTATCTGGCTCGAAAGGGCCTGGTTTTCCCCTACCTCCAGGGCGACGCTGTATGCGATCGACCAACCCTGGTTCCCACCCAAGTAAAAATGACCTATGATAAACCAGACTGGTTTGCTCTGGATTCCTCTGGTTTAATATGGTTTTGCATACTAGCGTCTGGGGACTATATTCCTGCGGGTCGTAGGAAGTGGTCCTACTGCTACCTGGTCCTACCGTAACCTGGTCCTTCTCATTTTTAGTCCTACCGTAACCTGGTCCTACCGTAACCAAGTCCTACCGTACCCAACCAAGTCCTACCGTAATCTGGTCCAACCGTAATTTGGTCCTACCGTAATCTGGTCCAACCGTAATCTGGTCCTACAGTAACCTGATCCTACCGTAATCTGGTCCTACCGTAACCAAGTCTTACCGTAATCTGAACCTACCGTGATCTGGTCCTACCGTAATCTGGTCCTACCGTAACCTGGTCCTACCGTAACCAAGTCCTACCGTAATTTGGACCCACCGTGATCTGGTCCCACCGTAACCTGGTTCTACCGTAACCTGGACCTACTGTAACCAGGTCCTACCGTAATTTGGACCTACTGTAATCTGGACCTACCGTAATCTGGTCCTACCGTAATCTGGTCCTACCGTAATCTGGTCCTACCGTAACCTGGACCTACCGTAACCTGGATCTACCGTAATCTGGACCTACCGTAATCTGGTCCTACCGTAACCTGGTCCTACCGTAACTAGGTCCTACCGTAATCTGGTCCTACAGTAATCTGGTCCTACCGTAACCTGGTCCTACCGTGATCTGGTCCTACCGTAACAAAGTCCTACTGAGATCTGGTCCGAAATGCAGGCACAGTTTCGCAGTGGCAGTTGTGTTGTTTTGATACTGGTCCTCAAAAGTACCCCGCTGCAAATTAATGATGAATCACGAAAGACAGAAATCAAACCTAACCTATCCTAACCTAATCTAACCTGAACAAACTCAACCCAATCTGGCATGCCCCCTCCGGCTAACTCCCCATCAAAGTCGTGAAAAATTCACCGAGCGGTTATTTGCGTCCATTTTTGTCTCTATCTTTACGGCAACTGAACAGGAGTGCAATCACGTTTAGAAAAAAACAACACAACTACCTCAGCGCAAACATCTAGAAATTGGGGGAAAAATGCGGTTTGGCTTTTGGTCCTTCCGTAACCAGGTCCTACCGTAACCGGGTCCAACCGCAACCTGGTCCTACCATAACCAGGTCCCATCGTAATCTGGTCCTACCGTAATCTAGTCCTACTGTAATTTGGTCCTACCGTAACTTGGTCCTACCGTAACCAAGTCCTACCGTAATTTGGACCTACCGTAACCAGGTCCTACCGTAATCTGGTCCTACCGTAACTGGGTCCTACCGTAACCAGGTCCTACCGTAATCTGGACCTGACGTAATCTGGTCCTATCGTAATCTGGTCCGACCGTAACCTGGTCCTACTGTAACCAGGTCCTACCGCAATCTGGACCGACCGTAATCTGGTCCTACCGTAATCTGGTCCTACCGTAATCTGGTCCTACCGTAATCTGGTCCAACCGTAATCTGGTCCGACCGTAACCTGGTCCTACCGTAACCTGGACCTACCGTAATCTGGTCCTACCGTAACCTGGTCCAACCGTAACTTGGTCCTACTGTTAATTGGATCGAATGAAATTTGGATCGAATTTTTTCGAGGCGCAAAGAAAAAGTAGGACCAGATTACGGTAGGACCAGATTACGGTCGGACCAGGTTACGGTAGGACCAGGTTACGGTAGGACCAAATAGCAGTAGGACCAGTTCTGTTCCCCCATTCCTGCGACGTCACCCAACAACCGACGCTGCTCGGATTGGCTGATCATCGCTCTTACGGGAAAGTCTTGCTGTTTGCTCAGCTCAAGCAGCCAACGAAAGGAACCTGGATTCACTTCACTTGAACTGCGTTCAAATGCACATACCTCTGGCTCAATTGGGAAGGCGGGCATATTCTGGCAAGGATGGGGTGGATCGGGAACCTGGGAAAAGATGAAAGAACACAATGATATTGAATCGGAGTGATGGAGGGTCACTGCGCTGTGGGCCACCAACAGGAACCTATATGCATGAATTCAAGTGCACAGCCAGGGCCGAGGAAGACACAGCTGTCTTCCTCGGCCCTGTGCACAGCTATAAAACTGGTACCTCTGAAAGAAAAGTGGCGGCAGAATTGATGTACCCATGGATGTGAATTTTTTGACAAAACTGTTGCATCCGAAATTTTTTCTTTATTTTTTGAGAAACAGTTCCAAAGCACTCCATCGCTTTCGCCGCATATCTGATGCGATGGCGTTCACTCATCTGAAGAACACGGTGCATTTTTGATGACGCTTATTTTCATTACAATACACTTTTTGTATTGTTATCATAAGCGGTAAGAGCCGAACTTTTGAGAATGACGACTCAACATTGCAACATGACATATGTTACCCAAAATGAAAAAAAAGTTTCTTTTTGATCAGCAAGTTGAAATGCATCAGACAAATCTGCAGATTTGCCTGATGCATTTCAACTTGCTGATCAAAAAGAAACTTTTTTTCCTTATTTTTTATATCAATAGTGTGAATGTTGAGACAAATTTAGAAAAAGAAAACAAAAAAGTCAGTCGCCCGAGCTATTTTGTGGCTCTCTCGTATGTGCCTTATGAGATTGGATTTCAGTGCGAAATCCAATTTCAAAACGAGAGAGCCACAAAATAGCTCGGGCGACTGACTTTTTTGTTTTCTTTTTCTAAATTTGTCTCAACATTCACACTATTGATATAAAAAATAAGGAAAAAAATTAAAGAAAATTAAACAACACAAAAAATAAAAGGGCAAAAGGTATGACGTGCCTCAAGTTTCGTCCGCCGCTTTCCAAAAGAGAAGCGGTGGAGGCGGCGGATGTGGTGGAAGCGGCGGATGCGGCAGCAGAGGGAGTCAGAACTTCGGAACTGTTACCTTTATTTTTACCAAGTTACTTAACTGTTACCAAGTTTTTATCAAATAAGTAGTTCGTAGTTTGGTCGCTTGGTAAGTATCCACCTATCTGCTTGGGAATAAAGGCTTGCATTTTCGGTACCAATTTTCGTCATTTCGGTACCAATTTTCAGAACTTGTAGGCCTATCCGTAACTAGATATCTCTTGGGAATGTTTTTACCTGATTTGTATTTGCAATGTAATCAGAGAATTTCATTTGTGTCACATGTGCCCTCATAACTTGAGAATGATAGTCTGTCTGTTGTAATGAATGATACAAATCTCATTTGTGAACTTGTTTTCCTATACGGCTGGTTGTCTTATTCATTTGTTGAAGGGTAGTAGCATGTGTAGTGTTCGGAGTGAGGGAATATTCCCGGGAATATTCCCAAAATTCCCGGGAATATTCCCGGAATATTCCCGCCCCTCTGGGAAAGTTCCCGAGGGAATATTCCCGGGAATATTCCCAAAATTCCCGGGAATTTTCAATGAAAATTCCCGGGAATATTTCCATTCTCATATTGATTTTTCTGACTGTTTTTGACTTTGAAAAGTTTCCAAGGGAAAATTCCCGGGAAAATTCCCAAAATTCCCGGGAATATTCCAAAATTCCTGGGAATTTTCATTCAAAATTTCTACCAAAATTCTTACATTTGAATATTTCACATTAGGCACCTAGGTAATCGCTAGTCCTAGTCTCGTTTTGGTTTTCTCATCTACTTTAGACTTTTTGTCTCCAGAGCTGCCAGTGTTGGACATAAAAGGGGTACCTAAGGGGTTGGATTTTGATAAGGGGTATCTAAGGGGTTGGACTTTGATAAGTGCATTTACTGCTGTGAAGGGGTGAGGATGGCTGCTCTCCTAAAATTTAATTGTGGGCTTGCTCTCCCCATTGAGCCGTTTTGCTCCTTTTGCTTGCCTACCTTCAACCCAAGGTTGTGAATGTGTAAGGGGTTGGACTTTGTAATTTGCCATAAATCTGGTGAATTTTTATCCTAGATTACCAACCCCAAGAGTAAAAAAACCAACTTCCATCTACTAGGGCTGGGCGAATCTTGATTCGATTCGAGGATTCGATTCGAAAATTGCGAATCTTGCCAGATTCGATTCGAAAAGAAACATTGTTTCTTTGAGATACCTGCCCATTTGGCTTGATCTGATTTTCAATCATTTTCTGATCTGGATTATGGGTCCTAAGAAGAAGCCAGAGGATAAGGCTAACTGCCTTTGCTGCTCTACCCAGGTGGAAGGTATGTCAATCCAATGCTCGAAGTGCTCACTTTGGTGCCACAAATCCTGTACTGGACTTTCCGACCTGGCTTATGATGAACTTCGCCAACAGAAGGACCAACCATGGTACTGTCCCGGCTGTTTATGCGTGATATCCA
>JASGXE010008019.1:0-17719 GCA_030068105.1 Sinentomon sp. SZTP_YWyxl
CACAAGATATCTACTGAGGTTGGGAGGAAGGTTGGATTCAGGTTGGGTAGGTTAGGTTAGAACAGGTTAGAAGGTTTTGTCTAGCTGTCCAGGAATCCTAAAAAAAAGGGGGGGGGGGAAATTGCACTGAGGACACAATGGACACGTGTCAGTGTCTGCCTACCTTTTTGACACTGAAGTCGTGTTCACCAAAGTCTTCCATGTGCAATCTGCCTAATTGATTTTGCATTTGTTACGTTGTTTTCTCGCTTCCTCTCATTTCAGTGGAATCCAGTGGGAGTGCACCTGATTCTGGTCCAAATTCACCTCCGAGCGTAACTTCTGTACCTACCTCACATTCCTCTAGTGGAAGCACACCCATTCAAGATGTAAGTGTTCAGGAGTGTACACAACGTTTGGTTTCAGACATGTTGAAACAAAATAAAACTCACAGCCGAATCCGTTCGTAAAATTGCAACGAAGTGCGAAAAAAAAAATGTTTCGCTCCCACTGAGTGGAGCTTCAATTCAGGCGAACCAGCCGAGACTGCATCGCAGTCGGCCACTGAAGACACTCAGTGGAAGACTGAGGACAGATTCCGCCACTGAGGACTTTTTTTACAGATAGGTCACCCGAGCCTTCGCAATTATTGAAATGAATTAGACTTGACTTCGGTTTGAATCCAGCTGTTTTCGATGGCACACCATTTACACCACAAAGATGAACATAAAAGGCTTGGTCAAATGGTCAGCCATAAAGGGAAAGTCTGTTGTGTACTTGGAAATGGGTTACAACATAGTTTACATCCGTTAGAAAATTTGTCTGATGTGCGACATTTTCAGGACATCATGTGCTCATTTTGAGGTGCTGACAATTATTAGCAGACGACAGTTCGGAACATGGCACATTCTATGATGCTTGATCTGTGGCATCTGCACAAACATCAAACCCAGCAACATCAAATGCACCCTTCTGTGAAGTGTCGTCTGCTTGGGGTGACAATGAGGACATGCTGTGCTGGAAATGTTGCGCAGCAAGCAAATTTCGGATGGAAATTAACCGTCAACAAAATAATGTGGTTAATATTATCTACGAACCTCGAAACCAAAAAATTTCTGTTGGTCTATAATGCACTTTGAAACTGAGATGGTTTTCTGTGAATAATTGTGATAATCACATGCAACATGGGACTTGCAGTGTCGAAACCACATAACCACGTCGTCATTGGCATTTCATGTTTCACCAGTTGTCTTCTTTTTTCACTTTTCAGGAGGGGCAACTTCTTCCGTGTGGCCTACTTGGTCGTGGCACCGTGGGGAGTGGCAGTGTTGGGGACCTAACACTGTACTCCAGCCCTTCATTGCCGAATATATCTCTCGGAAGGCCACCCACATCACAGGTGTGGTGATAATGTTTCTTTGTATTTGAAAGTTGATCGTCCTTTTCTTCCTTTTCCATTGTCAATTGACTATTTTTTTGCATTGTCATAGGTAAGGCTTGCCAAACTTGTTGCCACGTGTGCAAGGTTGAGGCTCCTCAGGAGAAGGAAGGCTTAGGCCTAAGTAGAAGAGAAAAACCCATCCTGGGACGTGGAGTGTTTTTATGCTTTTCTGGGCCAAAAAGTGGAGTAAAGACAATTTTATCTAATCCAGGGCTTGCAATTCCAATTCCTCTTATTTTTTCATGGTTTGGGGTTTTTGTGAAAAATACTCTCGTTTGAAGCGATTTTGACCATTTTTCTCAAGGAAAAGTATGGCTTGGGTGCACATTGGTCATGCCAAGAGCAGCACCAAGTCCGATGTGCCTCTGGTGTGCACATCTCTTTACACCGGGCCACCTCTAACGTCGACAGGCAAACCTCGATCATCGCTGTCAGTTTGTACCACTTGTGTAAACATTTCATGCTCATTTGCTGCTCCTGAAAACCCCTTTGCTGGCAGGGTTGCCACACCTGAAAAACCTGGAATTGTCAGGGAATTTTTTCATTCTTCTGGAAAACCTGGAAAACAGGGCTTTTTGCTGGTGGAAAGGAAAGTCAGGGAAGTTTGGGAATTTTTTACAAAACACAAGTCTCTGAGTCTCCAAAAATCAAGCAAAAGACAAGTGGGTATTTGTCACATGTCCAGCTGCTTCAAACAAAAGTTTTTGAGCAGACGATTGAGAGGCAGAACGATAATTAATTTTAGCACTGTTATATGATGAAGGATTTGAATGTCTCTAAGGTGACAAGTGATGAGGAATTTTTTGCTTGAAAATGTAATGCAGTCTTCAAAATAGATTAATTCGGGAATCATCTTTTTTTTTGTGCAGAGCCTGGCTGCAGTAGTTGTAATAAACAAAACCGTAGGGACGCGCATCGGTAGAGCACGTTGAAATTGGTTAAAATTTTTGGAAAATTTCGCTCAAAAGTCTTAAAATTTCGTGATTTGGCGGTGGAAATAAAAAGGCTGGAACCTGTCAAAAATGCATTTTCAGTCATTTTCATAATGTGATTGCTTTGAATTTTGCAAGAACAATACATTGGAAAAATGATGTAAATAAACTGAAGAAGAGACTGAGAAAAGAGCAAAAGAAGGCTTTATTTTTCAAATGTTTTGTGCACTATGCTTGCCACTTAATTAAAAAAGGAAAAACACTACGTTTTCGCATGTATATCGTGAAAAAGGAGATATTTCGTGGAAATCAATGAATTTCGTGGAAATTTTCACATTTCGTGGAAAATCGCCCATTCACAATAGCCAGAATTGCCTTTCAATTGACTGAAATGATAAAGAAATCACAAAAGATGGTTGAAATGGCTGATTTCGTTTTGGCGGTGACAATTCCTTTTCACCATTTTCAGAGTGCTCTACGCATCGGCCTGATGTGGGCCACGAGGAGTTTTACCAACCTTTTTTCGTGGTTTTTTTCTGTGCACGAACTGGGGTCATTGTCCGAAATCGATGCGGCCGGACCTGATTTCTTTGAAAACATATTTGAATCCGCAAATTCTTGTGTATTTTGAAGGCTACAATACATGTTGGCAATACAAATTTATCCAGACAATAAAAAACTCATTTGATAAGAGGGTGGATGTGGGCGGGTCAGATGAATCTTTTTAGCGTCTGGAAAAATTTGACCGGGGACTGGAAAACCAGGAAAGGTCAGGGAATTATGTTTTAGGAATTCAGTGGCAACCCTTTGCTGGACACCTTCGAAACCAGTGCTCCCAAAGCGATCCATGTTTTGTTTCCTGTCTTTCTCTCCAGGAATCGACCAAGCTGTCTCCTGTGAACGAGTCAACTGGGGATAGTCGACCGGAGACCACCAGAATCGACCAGTCCGGTGCTGCATCCGCCGTTGCCACGTCCCTGCCGCAACATCCGCCGATTTCGTTTGGTGCTCGGCTGACATCGGGTCTCGGTATCGGAACACCGATGCACATATCAAGCGTGGCCAAACATTTTGTTCCTGGTTCATCGCTGGCATCGTTCTGTCCCTCTTTGCCTGGTTGGTAGTGCTGCTTACTGCAGATTTTTTTCTGAGACTGTGCGGTTGTTTGCAATTTCCTAGCACTTGGGCTTTACTGGCATTTGGAAAATAAAAAACCAATTTGTGTTCGCTTTTTGGCCTTGGCAGCGCTTTTCCAAAACTCGGCAGGGGGTGAGGATTCAGGAGACTAACTGAACGAAGGATGTTATAAAAACTAACAAAAATAAAGTGGAGCCATGGTTCTGGCTTTATTGCAAAGTGATAGCTTTGTTAGATATCGACAGTGTGTGAACCTGACTCGGCTCGAACGGCTTAGTTTGAATAGTGATCAATTTTTGGTGTTGGTTCTCTAAGAATTGGTTCTTTGAGGTGCGCAGGGAGGGGAACCTTCGCCCAATTTTTTTTTTCTTTTTTTATCAAGCTGTTTCGGTTCAAACTTAAAACACATTTTGGGTTCATTTTAACCAAGACATCCATTGTGTCATTGCTTTTGCAGCTGTGGCCAAAATATGCTCAAAACGTAGGGCTAAACTTCTGATCGAAGCAGTGCCAAACTGTAAGAGCTAAAGGACTCTTATTTCACCAAAGTGACAAAAATTGAGTCTAAGTTTGGCAGAAGAGGTCGGTAAACGCATCCTGTGAAAAATGTAATTTTTTGCTGCCATAATGTCAAAAATGCAATTTTGATAACACGAGACAGACCAATTTTGACTATTCTAGTCAATGCAGGACACTTCTTTACACAAGTAGTAGGTATGCACAATTTAAGAAGAAGTAATCTTCCATGTTTTTTACAAACTGAGTCTGCATATCCATTCAAAAGTTTGCCAGATTTGGATTTGTAATCATCTAATTTTTTCGATGTTGAAAACCTTATTTTGGCATCCTTGAATTTTTGAATTCAATGCCTTGAAATTTCAATGCAAAATGAAATTTCGCATACTTTTGTGAAAAAAAGTGTTTGATCCAAAATATGCCAAATTTGGTGAGAGTAGAGTTGTCAGAGTCCTGCTTGCTTTTTTCTGTCAAGAGTTTTTATGAAAATCGGACATTTACAATACCGGTTGCGGAATTGTGTAAAACTTCTTAGAGATGCCTTCACATTTGAATCCCAATGGAATTTCAAAAAGGTATACACCACTGGAATCAGCAGGTTTTGTGCAGAAAATCACCTAGAACCTGAAATGTAGGATCCCCCTTGTGCCTGCATTGTTGAAAAAGATTTTGAAATTCATCTTGTGTCAGATTTTTTGATAACGGTTCAAATTTTTGGCATGCAGGATGATAAACGATGACACGCACAATTGACGCATGTGCACCATGGACAGTTTGGATTAAAAAATAAATTTGCACGATATTGGCACGTGTTGACCATCGAAGTAGTTGAAAGAACACAACAGTTTTGCATCCGCCGGGTGTCTCGCATCTAAATTTATAAAAAAAAAAAGGATCCATATGCTATGGCATAGGGAGCCCAGCTATCATCAACATCTGCAAACAGACTCTGCCTATCTGCAATCACGGTAAATTTGATAATTCTTTTGTGAAATCCTCACAAAGCTGGTTACATCGTACATCGGCTGCCGAATCTCTGATAGGTACTGGTTCTACCGGCTGTGAAATCTCATGATTCCAGTTACACTGGCTGAGAAATCTCACCATCCGTGCTCTATATGCTCCTGAGAG
Source organism: Sinentomon sp. SZTP_YWyxl (assembly GCA_030068105.1). Classification (NCBI taxonomy): domain Eukaryota; kingdom Metazoa; phylum Arthropoda; class Protura; order Sinentomata; family Sinentomidae; genus Sinentomon; species Sinentomon sp. SZTP_YWyxl. The sequence continues at coordinate 5,137 of JASGXE010008019.1, forward strand.
GTCGATTGAAAACTCAAGTTTGGAAAATATGCATCTTTTTCGTTTTTCAGTAATAGATGGTGAAAGTAGCTTTTCTCCAACAGCGTATCTCGTCAAGAATGGGCAGATAATTGACACCTCTGGAAGTGGTCTTGGATTCCAACCAACGGCCCCGTCTCATTACCATGCCCATGCTGCGGGAACCCAAATCACCGGATCTCAAGTAAGCTATCTCCTGTTGTCTCTTACTTCTTTTCTTATTGGTTACCTGCTTACCTACTAACTGCCTACCTACCCACCTACCGACCAACCCACCTACCTATGTACATACCTATCTGCCTACCTAATTGACTGGCAATTGTTAAGACACATTAGGTAGGTACCCATTATGTTTCTGAATGAGGTCGGGGTAAATCATTTTCCATTTGGGAAGACTGGATAAAAAATTTCTTGATTGCTGATAAACGTCTGGATTTGGAGCGTTAGTTCAAAATTTGCTTCCGGTTGGCAAAATCTGTTTTGTTTTGGGAATAATTATTGGTTCTCGCAGGATGTTTCTGACAAAGACAACTTTTCGGATGGCACGCTGTGATTCTACGCATCTTTCCCCGTACGACGGCAGACATGTCATAATTCTGTTTTTATTGTCATCGGCCACGCACACTGTAATTGGGCTACACTTGTTGTGGTTTGTCATTGGCACTTGGTAACATTGGTGCCAGACACTTGGTAAAGTTGGTGCTGCATGACACTTCGTAATGTTGGTACACTTGACTTAACTCGTATCGATTTTTATGCATCTTTGACTTTTATTCTGTTGATTTTTATGCATTTTTGACTTTCCTCTGGATTTTCTATGCATTTGTGCCTTTATCCTGTGGATTTTATGCATTTTTGACTTCTATTCTATCGATTTGTAATGTGTTTTTGACTTATTCTGTCGATAACTATTTTTGGGTGAAATGTTTTCAAATGGGTGCTTAAAGAACTTCAAAGCTGCACCCCTTTGAAGCAACCTGCATTCAGAATTTCATTGGTGTGACGATTAACTGTTTTGTTTACCAAGAAGTGGTCCAGTGGACCACAAAATGACTTCCCAGACCAAACCTTCGAAATTGAGATGCCGCGAAATTAGCCCACCTAAGTGTTCCTCGCTCATGGATCTAGGAAGCTGTAAATGCAGTGGGCAGTCAGTTTTGAGGGCGTGCACTGAGTTACAGACAAGTGGTCCAGTGGACCACACCTTGGTAAACTATAGGATCATCCATTTTCAAAACTTACCAAGGTGTCGTCCACAAAACCACCTCGTCTGCAACTCCTATGCACATCATCAAAGCTGATTGGCCTGATGCATCAAAGCTGATTGCATCACCAGTTTCCTTGACCCATATGTCAGGAACATTTTGTGTATGTGGAATTTTTTTTCTTGATGGCATCTCATTTCCCAAGTTATGGCCTCTGCAAAGTCATTTTGTGATACTCTGGACCAAACCTTGTTAAACGAAGGGTTAAAAGGTGACCTTCTTTTAAGATCGCCTAGAAAGTTTTTCTTTTTACAACAGATATGTTGACCAAAAAGTTCAAAGGATAAAAACATGATTAGTAAAAAAAACAGAAATATGAAATGAGGACTCCCTGATCCGTACAACCTAGCTAATCCATAATTTTGCAAATTTCAGGTAGGACCAGCAATTTGTAGATTTTCAATCAACGATCCCCTCAACAGACAGGTAATTGTCTTTTATATGGCCTTTCAGATGGTCTCCAGTAGAAACATAATTTTCTCCATCTCCCCAGAAAAATGCTTGGGGGTATAAAAGTCAAATGGTGTGATGCACCAAAACAAACTAAAAATCAACCCACACAAACAGTTTTTCATCTCGCACTCGCGAATTAAAAATAAAATTGCCAGAATTTATCTCATTCGAACTGAGTTTAAACGAATGTTCTCAGTCGATTCTCGGTCCCTGTCGGGTTCTCTTCAGTGATGCAATGATGTTATGATCACGCTAAAAACCCTGGAGGGAAATATTTTCACAAACCCTGGAGGGAAATATTTTCACAAACCCTGGAGGGAAATATTTTCACAAACCCTGGAGGGAAATATTTTCACAAACCCTGGAGGGAAATATTTTCACAAACCCTGGAGGGAAATATTTTCACAAACCCTGGAGGGAAATATTTTCACAAACCCTGGAGGGAAATATTTTCACAAACCCTGGAGGGAAATATTTTCACAAACCCTGGAGGGAAATATTTTCACAAACCCTGGAGGGAAATATTTTCACAAACCCTGGAGGGAAATATTTTCACAAACCCTGGAGGGAAATATTTTCACAAACCCTGGAGGGAAATATTTTCACAAACCCTGGAGGGAAATATTTTCACAAACCCTGGAGGGAAATATTTTCACAAACCCTGGAGGGAAATATTTTCACAAACCCTGGAGGGAAATATTTTCACAAACCCTGGAGGGAAATATTTTCACAAACCCTGGAGGGAAATATTTTCACAAACCCTGGAGGGAAATATTTTCACAAACCCTGGAGGGAAATATTTTCACAAACCCTGGAGGGAAATATTTTCACAAACCCTGGAGGGAAATATTTTCACAAACCCTGGAGGGAAATATTTTCACAAACCCTGGAGGGAAATATTTTCACAAACCCTGGAGGGAAATATTTTCACAAACCCTGGAGGGAAATATTTTCACAAACCCTGGAGGGAAATATTTTCACAAACCCTGGAGGGAAATATTTTCACAAACCCTGGAGGGAAATATTTTCACAAACCCTGGAGGGAAATATTTTCACAAACCCTGGAGGGAAATATTTTCACAAACCCTGGAGGGAAATATTTTCACAAACCCTGGAGGGAAATATTTTCACAAACCCTGGAGGGAAATATTTTCACAAACCCTGGAGGGAAATATTTTCACAAACCCTGGAGGGAAATATTTTCACAAACCCTGGAGGGAAATATTTTCACAAACCCTGGAGGGAAATATTTTCACAAACCCTGGAGGGAAATATTTTCACAAACCCTGGAGGGAAATATTTTCACACACCCTGGAGGGAAATATTTTCACAAGTCCAAAGGATTCCGACAGAAGAAATAACAGGCGAAAGAATCTAAAATTGAACTCTTATAACTAAGTTTTGCTCAAGTCAGGTGGCTGCAGCAAACTCTGGAGTTAGAATACTTTCAGTTTGACGGGCTGGACAGTCTCTGAGGGGAAGTCCCCATCCCCATCAGCAAACAGAAGTCCTCACTCCCCGTCAGCAGACAACGTTGGCACTGCAAATAGAAAAATAGACTTTCTTGACATTTTGATTTGTGAGAAAAGAATGGCAAAAGCTTTTGATGCGAAGAATGTTACGATCTCTGTGTCAGTTTCATGGATTCCTGACATTCTTGTAACTTCAAACTGAAAAGCAGATGGTGCCCTTTTTTTTAGTATCGCCAGATAACTCCAAATTGTGTCTGTGTCAGATAACTCCAAATTGTGTCAAAAATCATTTAGAAGTCCTATTTTGATGTCTAAAGTTCACAGGCATGAAAAAAGAATGAATATTCGGAATTCAGCAATCGCACAGTCAGTCAGCAACTGCCAACGATTGGCAGTAGGTAAATACCAAAGTTTTTCCGGTTCACATCCAAGAATGGTAGTGTGAAGCATTCTTTGAGAACAACTGAATTAATGGATCATGGATGGAAGCCAGTTGAATTCGTCATCCCACTTGAAGGTACAAACTCATTATGATCACCAAACAAACATTCAAAAATTATTACAAAACTTTGGTTTCTCGGCTCGATCTCCAAAAAGGACAAACATTTCATGAAAATTGACAATTGGGGCAGAACAGTTTTGAATTCTTGTTAAAATTTGGGTAATTTTGTCATCTTGTTTAATCACAATTGTACACAATGATTCCTTTTTACAGGAGTTTCCATTCATTCCACGCATCGCGAATTGATCTTATTGATCACCGCAATTTTCGAAATCCTTTTATATGCATCTGCTACCACAATTCTTGCCCGATTTGCACAAAGTTTTAGGCCAGATTTCAACCGGGGTTTTCATTGTTCTGGGAATACCGGGTTGTATGCGGTCTAGATTTACCGAACAAATGGCAAATACCTGTTAGTTTTTATTGTGGATTTGTGCAATGCAAAATTGTTTTCGGATCCCCAGGTCGTTGGTACATGTACTGCAGTTTCGGAATGGAATTGTCATTCCTTCTTTAGGATGTGCTCCTCATTGCACCGCTCACATCATGCCTGAAGAGGGAATGAGAATTTCATTCCGAAACTGCGGTAGCACATATGCCAACCACTTGGGACAATAATGTGCATTACAAAATCCATATATGGCTCAAGGAAACCTGACCATTTTATCAGTTTTTAGAGTGTTGAATTTCACTGGTCCTAAACTCCACTGAAATTTGATTCCAGGTCGCTCACGCTCGGCTGAACAAGGTAATCCATCGTCCTCTTGGCAGGACGCAATCGGCACCATTACCTCTGGGTCACCCGATGCTTCAAGGTTGTGCTCCTGGCATAGTTTTGGCTGCCAATGCCGGTCTACAGGGTGTCTCAAATGATGGGACTGCTGTTCAACAGGGCCTGACGGGCATGGTCGACCAGCACAGTCTCCTTAGACAGGTATGTCCTTCTTTCTTCAGGTTTACCTTGCAGGATGTTGTACCCATTGTGTTATCTTTTTTTTCGTGTACAAGGAATGCATTTTCTCCCGTTTTTTGCCACCAAGAAAAGCTTTCGAATCCTGTTTCACAGGATCCTGGCTCATGAAATGCTTAAGATGGAATTGTGCCACAGAGAGGGCGTGACAATCATGGAAATGCCCATACAGTCGATGGGTTTCATAACTGTGGAAATATCCCACAAACTGAAGGGGTGTATCAACGATGGAAAAATCCCACAAAAACTCCAAGGGTGTCACGTCACGGTATCTGGTTACTATTTCGAATTGACAGCCAAATGTGGGTGTACCCAGGTTCGTGGACATTTTGTTGACACGAGGCAGACACCTGGGGTTTGGTCAACAACAAACGACATGGAACAGCAAATTATTATCAGGCAGACGGAATGGGGGTTAAGCCAGGTTTGGTCAGCCGTAGCAAAATGAAGGTGAAGGTGATTTTGTCCATAGACTTTATTATTATTGACAATTAATTTGCCAAGACACAGTCCGGCGCAAATTAACAAGGACAAATACATCACATACTCGAAATACGGCTTGACAGCCTCGTTATCCAAATCAAAAAAAAAATCACAATGAAATTAAACCAAATTTGGAATCAATGCTCCTGCAACAATAAGACATCTAGAGGGCCATAGAGAATATTTCTTCTGAAGGTGTTTGAACTGATATTACTTCCATTTCCAAAGGTTCTTGCATCCAGGGAGTTCCACTCTCGCACTGTTCTAGCAACAAAGGAAAACTTCCCAACATCCCTACAGACAGGTCCACATATCAATTTGAATGCGTGATCGTGTCTACCTAAATAACCAGGGGGTAATAAGCTTTCTTTAATATTTGACCAACCACCAATGTTGTTTAGCCACTTAAAAAGACCCACCAACCTAGACGCCTTTCTACGCTTGGCCAACGAGGCCCAACCTAGAGCAGTCAACAAATTGGACACACTTTGAGAAAATGAATAGTAACCAGTAACAAAACGTGCAGCCCGTCTTTGCACCCTCTCAAGTTTCTCAACCTCTACCAGGTGATAGGGTGTTGGCTGCTCCTGATGTCACTACTGATTAAAAATTGTCACCCGGTGAATGCAGGGTGATCGAAAATTTACGTGTCAGCCACACATTTTGTTCAATGCAATTTTGGCCAAAAAACTTTGCATCACCATGGATCATTGAACTTGTGTGATAAATAACCTTCTGGAATTGGCAGAACTTGGACAATTTCGCCATTGGCAGTCTGGCGCGTCTGCTGTGGTACTCTGTTGTCAAATTCCTGTTTTTTCGTTGCTTTCAGCACATTCGCCAGACAGTGCTCACTCGTGCTGGACGGAGGAGCACCCTTCTCCGGGACACTTCCTCACTTCCGGAAGCTGACGATGGAGGATCTCAAGCTGCCGGCGGCACTGCCATCCCTGGGGCGACCACCATTCACCCTTCTACAAGCAGAAATGCTGTCCTCGAGAACACCGATTCAAATGGCTCAAATTCCCAGGCTATGGTAAGCTGTTTTCCGAGATTGGATTGTCCATTTTTTAGGCAGATGCTGACCATCAGGTGTAAAATCTGTAATCAGGTGTATGTCTTGAAACAAAGGGGTCCTTTCATAATATGGGTTGCTCCATTTGAAAGGCACCTGCAAAAGAAAAAACAGTCCAGAGTGAATGCAAATCCGATCAAGAAAGTATTGAACCAAAAGGAATGAGCGAATATCTTGGGGGCATTTCCAGTGCTTGCTGGCTTGAGGCCTCAGTCGCTAAATCGATATTCTTTGAACTGAGTTGAGGTTTTCACTTTTTTGTTCTCCTTCCCGTCGAAGGTTTTCGAGGTGAGGTCAACTGGAAAGATGTCGAAGGCAGCATCATATTTTGTGTCCTTTGTGCAGTAAAGCGGGTCATTTTCTCAGGACTTTCCAATGATTGAACAAGCTATCCTCTCCGCTCCGTGGGTTGCAAACCTCAAAGACTGTTTTTCCACCCGTGTCCGTGAGAGGGAAGGCAGGCACAAAAACTCTTGTTCCCTGGGCATCTACATAAATGGTTTTAGGGCACAAGATTGTTTTTGTGCCTGTACAGCTGCACAATGAAACTTAAGGAATTCATCATTTTCATTTTCAAGAATTCATCAATTTCAAGTGGGGAGGGGGGGGGCTCAAAAAAATTACATCTCAAGTTGAACCAGTGCTAAATTGTAAAAATAAATCCGCCGCTTCTGAACTTCTGAAAATGGCAGGAAAGTTTTGAGAAAGGCCCTTGGGCCAGTTCGGTTTTTGAAAGGATAAAAACAGGACAAGGATTCCGGAGCAAGAGGACACACATGCTCATTAAGCTCAGCCACTTTGTTAGAAAAACACATTCAGCACAGAGTCGCAATTGCAAGGGCTTCCACCATCCAGGAGAAAAAGGTCGTTCGGCTGGCCCGGGTGCCAGCACCTTCAAGGTCGGCCGGCTCAGAGCTGTAGGAGTCGGCACAATTAAGCCCTTTGCTGAAATGTTGGACCCAATTCGTATTGTGCATTTGGCTGTTGTGTCATCTGCCAACAATGTTGTCATTTATTTGCACAATAGGTGATTGATCTGACCGAGGGGACGGAAGTTTCCGACGAAGTGAACGCAAATACGAAAGAGAACAGTACCTCAGGCATCAGCGTGAGGTCATGCTTCAGCATACACTTCAGGTGGCTGCTGCATCGGCCAGAGAAAGCGGTGAGTAAGAGACTTTGTCTCTCTATACCCTGTAATCCCCAACCTGTTGCTGAAGAAAAGTTCCACATTGCAAATGGAAATGATGTCGCTAAAAGTTCCAAATTGCACATTATATGCAAAAATTCCACATGATGTTGTTGTCAACCAGACCAAAAACCAGCAACTTTTGACTCACCAACTTGACTACACCACTTCACACGGAGACATCGCGTCGCCCGTTGAGTGAGTGGGTAGACCCATCTTTCATCACAGGCCATTTCGGTGACCTACCGTGCTTTGAACGGATGATGCCTTTAAAGCATCGGTCAGATCAAGCCTGGATATTTGACGGAAGCACCGATGCTTTAAAGGCATCATCCGTTCTAAAATTGCAAATTGAAAATTATGCATAGCTGAAAAGCCCAAATTGCAAATGGAACAATGCTGAAAGTTTCAAATTGCAAATTAACAAACCTTGTGCAATGACATGAGCATGTAGTCTCAGCTCTGAAGGAGGCACCTAACTTGGACTCTTGTTCTTAACTTGGGCTCAAAATGTGAACTGACTTTGTTTTTGGATTGTACACACCTCATTTGACAAGAGATAAAAAAGATTATTTCTGGACCGTTGCCGTCAGAAATACCAACAATGGCGATGAGACGGGGGCTCAGGTGGCCCCCGACTCCAATCTCTCATCCGTAACAAAAACTTTAATAGACACAACTGCAATTTTATGATATAACTAATTAAAAAAAAACTTTAATGGCATCAGTGTAATTTTATAGAACTTTAATTGGCACAACTGTAATTTTTATTGAACTTCAATTGGCAAAACTGTAATTTTATAGAACTTTCTTTAATTGGCATAACTGTAATTTTTATTGAACTTCAATTGGCAAAACTGTAATTTTATAGAACTTTAATTGGCATAACTATAATTTTTATTTTTATTGAACTTCAATTGGCAAAACTGTAATTTTTATAGAACTTTAATTGAATAATTGGCATAACTGTAATTTTCATTGAACTTCAATTGGCAATACTGTAATTTTATAGAACTTTAATTAGCATAACTAATTTTTTTATGGAACCTTAATCAGCAAAACTGTAATTTTATAGAACTTTAATTGGCATAACTGTAATTTAAATAGCTTAAATTAGCATAACTGTAATTTTATACGGAGTGTTCAGTAATTGACGGGCCATAGGAGATTTTTGTCAGAATTTTAAAGCACGGGGCAATGTAATTCTCCATCTCGCATGCGCCGCAAAACGCATTTCACGAAGGAATACTTTTTGCAGCGCATGCCAGATGGGGAATTACCTTGCCCCGTGCTTTAAAGTTACGACAAAAATCTCCTATGGCCCGTCAATTACTGAAGACCGTGTAGAACTTTAATTGGCATAACTGTAATTTAAATAGCTTTAACCCTTAAAAGCCCATGGTCCAATGGACCACCTATTTTTTTTACATTTTCATCAATAACATTTTTTGCAGCCATGATCCAGGCAAATCCCTCCAGGTATGCTCCTTCTAGACCACTTCTGAACTAGTCACATAAGGGGGAGGGGACTCCTCAAGGGGTTGAGGAGATACGGGTCTGGTGGTCTGTTGGACCACCTGTTGGGCATGATGCCTGGTAATTTCACCTGCCCAAGGTGTGGTCCAGCAGACCACATCCCTTAAATCAGTTAATAACAGTTGTCTGTGCCTATGTATGTATAGTAGTCATCTGAAACCCTCATCTCTCCAATCCGTGGTTCAATGAGCCACCATTTCTCAGAGATATGATGTGTGGTCCAATGGACCACACGTTGGGCCTGCATGGTGTAATTTCCGTGTAAATGGGCCTATTTGGTTATTTGGGCCTATATGTGACACATTGGCCTATGTGATACTTTGGCAGCTGATTTCAAGCCAAAGAGTTCTATATTGAATGGCAATGCTTCAAAATTGTGGTCGTTATACTTGAAATCTTATCGTTATATTTTAGAGAAATCTCGCCATTTGCCACAAATGGTGGTCCAATGGACCACAGGTTGGGCAATTTGGCATTTTTTATTTTTTTTTAAAGCAAGTTTAGTATGCAAAGTAAAAAATTAATAAAAATGCAGTAAATACCTTTTTAGGACAGTGACACACGTTTAAATCAATGTAGTATGACACCTATTGTAAGGCTTTGCAGTGAGTTTCATAAAAAAGCATTACGGATTTACGAATACATTTTTCTTAAATGTAAGGCCAGCTGAAAAATGTTAAAAAAGAGCACATATTATTATTGCAAATTGTTTTGGACATATTATATTCCTACTTGTTCACAATGTCCATTGCATCAACTTGACATGAATAAAGTCACCAAATATTCGAAATTGTGCATTTTAATAACTCGATAAGCTAACCCTTGAAATTTCGTAAAAAACTGCACTTTTTTTCTATCGGACAGCAAAACGGGCCTCACAAACCTGCATATAAGGACATAAAAATTTTCAGGGACCTAAAAAACTTCAAAAAATCACCTGAAAATCTCAGTTGTGCCAAATCTCAGTGGAAAATGCCTGTGGTCCAACGGACCACAACTTGGGCTTTTACAGTGGCCAAACCATGTTGGGCTTTTAAGGGTTAATTAGCATAACTGTAATTTTATTTTATAGAACTTTAATTGGCATAACTGTAATTTAAATAGCTTTAATTAGCATAACTGTAATTTTATAGAACTTTTAATTGGCATAATCGCATAACTGCAATTTGACAGAACGTCAATAATTGGCATAACTGTTTTTTTAACTTTAATTGGCATGAATTTGTTTGAAGCTCGTGGAAGGCATCTTGATGTTGGAAAGCAAAGCACAGCAACTTCTTTCCAACATTTAATTGGCATAATTGTAATTTTATAGCTAAAAGTCACTGTCACCACCACTGCAAAACATGTGAGTGAAATTCACGATCAGATTTTTCGTTTTTATTTCTTTGCATTTTGTTTTATGTTTATATGATTATACGAATACAAAAAAGTATGAAAGGTGTCCTTCAGCCCCCCCCGGAAGAGTGGTGGTGTGGAAATATGTGCGGGTCTTCTTGGGCTTTCCATTTGCCAGAGAAGATGCGGATCTTTCGGTTTATTCCTTCTCGCAGAACGTGCTCATTGCACCATTCTGTGTCGTGTGTTAAAGGGACTAATTTAGATTTCATTAGACTTTTTCCACATCTTGTTCTTTTAGCTTTTCTTCAAAATGCTTGCTAAATTGAACGCTATGCAATCAAGCTTTCTTTTACGTAAAGAGAGCAAAAAAGACTCCCTTCATGTTTCCATTCAAATGCGATGTGAGTGGAGAGAGCGGCAATTGTTGCAGAAACATTCCTGTGAAAATTACACTATCCTCGTAATGAATCCAAGGAGCAGATTCTTATTTTGCCAAACTCACTTATGATGTGGACTCCCCAAAATTTTTCTTCTTTTGAACCTTTTTATTGTGCGCAAATGTTCACCATTGAAGATCATTTGCAAAGAATTTCCACGCTGTGTGGGTGTCGGGTCCAATCGGACAAAAATTTCAATTTTTCTCCGTCATGCAACATTTTCTCCGAGAAACGGAAGAAGGTCGCGGTAGGCTCGACGGTGTTTCAGGGCTGCACACAATGGAAGCTTACCAATTCCTGTTGTCTTTGAAATTTCCTTTCTTTTTTTTTTTTGCTGTCGGGGTCTGGTCGCCATTGTTGAATGGTCCAGTGCTGCAAAAAGTCGTTTGGAGCCCTGGAGCACGCATTTTGGAGCCTGGTCAAATTTTTGCTTGATGAGCTTTTTTTTGCTCTTCAGTCAGTTTCGGTCCCGGTCGAAAAATCCAGAAAGTTTACTTCGTTTGCCGATCTACATGCCTTTCCATCCCGGACGAAAGTTGGAGAGCTTTTTTTTTGCTCTTCAGCCAAATTTCGATCCCGGTCGGCCCACAACGGTCCCGGGAACAATGCTCCTGTGCTCTCGGCTTTTTGCAGCCCTGGAATGGTCATCTTCATTCAATTTCTGATTTGGTGAATGTTTTTATGGACACATAAATCTACGAATGAGAGTTACATCCAGATTCGAAGGTGCCACTTCAAACTTGTTCCTCTTTCAGAAGACCTCGCAGCTCAGAACTTTAGGGAAACAGGTAGCCAACGGCTGCAAATTTATGCAGGAAACAGAGGGTTCTTCATTTGGAACCAACTTTGTCATGTCTCTTTGCCACAGAGGGTAGCGGCAGTCGTCTGTCTTACGTAGCTTAAAATCCAAAGGCAAACGACACGAAATTACACTTCGTACTCTGATTCCAGTCGAGTGCGCAGCACACCTCTCGGCTCAACTTCACACAAAAATTTGGGAAATGCGAATTATTTTGCGCCATAAAATTAAAAGAACACTCATGATAAAAAGTTGCTAACCATTCATACACTCATGATAAAAAGTTGCTAACCATTCATAAATCGTATTTCGCCCCCCACACACTTGGGGCTTTGTCAAGCGAAGACTGTTTCCCAATTTGTGGTGCCCATGCCTTGAATGTTCGGTTGCATTTCTTCTGAAACACAAATGTTTGGTTGCATATTCGATCATTATTTATCTTGAAAAGCCAATTTTTTCATTTTTTATTTTATCCTTTTTTCCAGGTTCAACATCATTCTCCGTTCACACTCCACGACCTCTGTCCAGGGCCCTGTCCAGTCCCCTGGTATCTCTGAGCTTAGGCAGCAACGGTTCTGGTCAAGTGTTTTCGGTAACAATACCACCTTGCCTTGGTACAAATGGGACAATTGGACCGCCGGGAACTGGCACCGGATTGGCCTACGATGCTCTGATGTTGAAACATCAGTGCGTCTGTGGTAACACAGGGGCTCACCTTGAACACGGTGGCAGGCTTCAGAGTATCTGGGCCAGACTACAGGAGACTAATTTGGCACAGAGATGCTATAGGACACCCACCAGAAAAGCCACCCTAGAAGAGCTACAGCTTTGCCATACCGAAGCATATACGTTACTTTTTGGTTAGTTCCTCCTTGAATAGCGTGCCGGGAGTAATGAGCCTAGTTTCCCAGCATATTATTCAGATAGGTCCATCTGTCCTATCCGTGATGCAGCAATTTATTGGGTATAAGGTGCCAAATTCACAAAAGCTGGATCACTCTAGTGCTTGGAGTTACGAAACACAAAAACTGTAAAAAGTTGTG
>JASGXE010008020.1:0-16908 GCA_030068105.1 Sinentomon sp. SZTP_YWyxl
TTTTTTTTTTCCCATTCCGCGGACCAGGAGTTCGCAACAGCCAATCACGTCGTCTAAATGTGTGACGTCATCAATTTTTGGATTTTTGCATTGCCACCGCTTTTTGCCATTTGGCATGTTTGCCACCGCTTCGCAACTCTTTCTTGGGTCGCAACAGGGTTAGGTTAGGTCAGGTTAGGTTAGGTTAGGTCAGGTTAGGTTTGGTTCAGTTAGGTTTTGAAAATTGGATGTTGAAATTGGCTGGAATTCCCAACAGCCAATCAGAGACGCGCATGCGGAAGTGGATTGGGAAAAAAAAATATGCGTCTCAAACGAAGAAACACGAATTGGGATTTTACCCACTTTTTCAGTGGCTATGCCCGTCAATGGCGGATCCAGCTCGGCGAGCAAGGGGAGGCGGTGCACCGATCGGTGTCTGGGACAGAGTCCTGGTTACGATGGGTACAGAGTCTCTCTGCAGAGAGTCTGGAGGAAGGAGACCCCAAAAGTTAGAGGATTTTTAAGCGTCGGAGTTAATTGATGTTTTTATTTTCGGAGCGAACCACTTGTCAAGAAATTGAGCACAAAAACATCAAATTGACATGATCACAAAAATTTACAATACATTCAAGGAACGTCACAAAAATCAAACGCAAGTGTCTTAAAATATAATAAAAGTGTTCATTTGCAAGATTTGTGAGACGCTGCTGAAATAAAGCTGAAGATTAGAAGTAGAATTAGGGCAGCTGGTTCCACTCAGTTACTGTTCTGGCCACGCAGGAATACTAGCCCATTGTCTCTTTCGAAACGCATAAGTTTTATCTGTACCTGGGCATGGTCAAGAAGGGAATCATTCTTGGGCACCGCTCCACATATCGTTCAAAAGCTCACCCCATAAATTCTTTTTGGGCGCAAAATTGTGATCCTGCATAAATTCACGTGTCATAAAGGATATTTCCCGGAAGGAGGCGATCGCCTCGCCCCGCTACATCCACCTTTGGTGCACAGATGACCCAGCTGATGGCATTTTTGGTTTGAGTGCTCAGCCAAAGTTTGAAAATTTCAGAATGTCGTTTCCGATTTTCTGTTTCGAAAGAGCAAAATAATTGTCGTGCCGAGTCTTCTGGTAATGCGCACACTGCAGTGGCGGATCTGGCAAGGCCCTCTCGCGGGGGCAAAATTTAAATTTTTGCGGAATTTTGACCCCAAAACCGGAAGCTCGCCTCATGCCTGTCGCCGGAGACGGGATCCTCCGCTGGAGCGCAGGCATTGACATTCGAAATGGGTTTGATGAGACTTGTCAGAAGTCATCCCGAATGTTCGATTCCAGATGGTTCGATGAAAAGTTCGAATTCCGATTGGTTCGAATCGGGAGAGTTAGATATCTCTGTCACCTTCGGATACCGAATTGTCGAGGATTTGTCATGGATTGCGGGCCGGAGTTTTGAGGATTTGTGATGGATTGGCCAGATTCCTGAGGATTTGTAATTGATTTGGCCGGATTTTTTAGGTTTGTAATGGACTGGAGCGAATTTTTTGGGAGACTTACCGGATCTTGCTTCCATCTGGGCCACCCTTTGGCGCAGTTAAACGCCAAACTTGAATCAAGATGAGAAGATCGGATGAGGACAGGCGTGGGGCCAATCGAGTCCGGTCCAGTCCGGTCTGTCTGGCGCTTTTATCGCCTTTTGATGATGCGGAAACGGCACGACACAGAGTGCTTGCTGCTCGCAGTGGGCCAAAATTCAGGTGTTGGCCGATATGCGATACTCATAGCGTTTTGCGCAATTGACCCACCTTTTTCAATGTCGGCTCGACCGACCTTCTCTGCGGACAGTCTGGGATTGGAACGGTGTCTCACAATTGATGGCAAATTGAATCGACGTTGCAAAAAATGACCAAGAGAGATGCCGCGTGATACATACAGGGATTTTATAATTCGCAACCCTCCATTCCACGGCAACCACCGATGGAACAACAAAAGGCTATGGCATCCAAGGCTGTTTTCCGACATGCGAAATTCATGGAAATTGATTACCTATTCAGCAAAGGCTGAAATCCGATGCCATTCGAACGAAGGGCCCGATGAAACGGATGAGAAAATAACATCCACGAGAAATTTTTCTGCGATCCTGCAGAGTATCTCTGTCAGTTTAGCGACGGTTGTTGCAAAAATTTGGGCCGACACGTCCTGAGCGAGATTTCCACGATTAAATTTGAGAATTCAATCACGCTTGCCACAATGCATCAGCAGGCTCAGGCCTTTCCCGGAAAACGATGCCAAAACCCGGATTTGAAATTGTGTTGTGGTCTTCCAGTAAATTCGCTGGGAACGCCAGCAAATGAACGTTTTAATTTGAATTATCTGGGGCAACTGTATGCTGCAGATTCGCTTTTGAGGAGGTCCAAAGTGCGAGTACCATGGCTGAATGAGAATGTATGGTGTGGTATAAAAATGTGGCAAGCGCAGGCAAGAGTCCACCCGAACCTTCTTTTCTGAACAAGATCAACAAGATCAACACTCTTGTCTGAACAAGAGTAAAAAAGAAACAGAAAACAAACACGACGAAAATCTAAATCTAAATCTAAATCTGGCTCTCTATCTAAATCTGTCTCTAAAACTATATAATTCTGATTTCTAACTCTAACTCCAACTCTTACGCAAACTCTAACTCTAACTCTAGCTTTTATCGCTCTAGTTCTATAGCTCTAGCTCTATAGCTCTAGCTCTATAGCTCTAGCTCTATAGCTCTAGCTCTAGCTATAGCTCTAGCTCTATAGCTCTAGCTCTATAGCTCTAGTTCTAGCTATAGCTCGTAGCTCTAGCTCGGATTCTAGCTCTGGACTCTGACTCTGAGTCTTACTCTAATTCTAATTCTAATTCTAATTCTAATTCTAATTCTAATTCTAATTCTAATTCTAATTCTAATTTGTACGATATTCAACAGGAGGAAACTCCGAAGAATAAAATGAAATTGAATTGAATTGAATTCTAATTCTAATTCTAATTCTAATTCTAATTCTAATTCTAATTCTAATTCTAATTCTAATTCTAATTCTAATTCTAATTCTAATTCTAATTCTAATTCTAATTCTAATTCTAATTCTAATTCTAATTCTAATTCTAATTCTAATTCTAATTCTAATTCTAATTCTATGACTCTACCTCTAACTCTGACTCCAACTCTAATTCTAATTCTACTAATTCTAATTCTAAACCTAATTGTAATTGTAATTCTAATTCAATTCTAATTCTAATTCTAATTCTAATTCTAATTCTAATTCTAATTCTAATTCTAATTCTAATTCTAACTCAAACTCTATTTATTTATTTATTTTATTTATTTATTTATTGACAAAATACGCCTCACAAAGGTTGATGGTGAGTCGTGTTTGGAAACACAAGCCTAGTCAAGTTTAAAATAAGGAAACGAACAAAGTTAAAATTGTTAAAAGCAAGTAATATAGCACAATTCAAAGATGCTAATTCCAATTCTAATTCTGATTCTAATCCTAATTCTAATTCTAATTCTAATTCTAATTCTAATTCTAATTCTAATTCTAATTCTAATTCTAATTCTAATTCTAATTCTAATTCTAATTCTAATTCTATTCTAATTCTAATTCTAATTCTAATTCTAATTCTAATTCTAATTCTAATTCTAATTCTAATTCTAATTCTAATTCTAATTCTAATTCTAATTCTAATTCTAATTCTATAACTCTACCTCTAACTCTAACTCTAACTCCAACTCTAACTCGAATTCTAATTCTACTAATTCTAATTCTAAACCTAATTGTATAATTGTAATTGTAATTGTAATTCTAATTCTGATTCTGATTCTGATTCTGATTCTGATTCTGATTATAATTCTAAGTCCAAATCCAAATGTTTTTCCAAATCCAAATCCAAATCTGAATCTAAAATCTTCAAATCTACATCTGAATCTAAATCTAAATCTAAATCTGAATAAATCCAAATCCAAGTTTTGGGAATATCAATAATGAGACTTCACCGGAGAGCACAGGAATCTTGATTAGAGAGTTAGTTGATCATGGAAGGCTGTCTGAGTTTTTTTTTAAGTAAATAGCCAATTTTCTCATTCTCAGAGACTATTTTCATTGCGCATGTTTACAAGTGATCAGTCTTTGAATCTATTTCGATGTTAAACATTTCGGCGATAAAATGTCTTGCTTTCCTTGCATTTCGTGCAGCATATCTCAAACATATGCTCTCCAAGGGGCAATATAAAAATGGAAAATTGTTTTTTTGTTCTTCGGCAGACACCATTGTGCCCATCAGTGGCAAATGACAGAGGCCTCAGGCACCTGTTTGCAATGTGCTTTCTGAGTGGCCGCCCATGCGCTTGCTTCATTTTCATGTTTCATTTTCGCCGACCTTGAGTCCGCTCAAAGAAAAACACGAAATCACTTACCTACAAGACAAGAAAAAATGAAGATTATGCCAAGCAGAAGAATTTTGCATAAAAAATAGACGTTGTAATTAGGCAAGATGCAAATCTCTCTCGCACGTTGCGGCAAAGCGGGAGAGCGTAATTCCACCACGGCTGACGCTACCGCTTGCGGCGGCGCGCGCTGCGAACAAAGGGAACTTGAGTTTTATGGCGGCTGGAAATGGTGGCGTTCGAAATGCTTGATGTGCATGGAAGTTCTGTTGCCATCGATCTTGAAACAAATCTGGATGCGTAACAAAAGTAAAAAAGCGTGGCCGTGTAAGGCAGAATGCGTTTACTTCGAGCAGTGTTTCCTGTCCGTCCAACTCCGACATTGTGATGAACCCCCACCACCTTTGCTTGGCTTCGAGCAGTGTTCCCTGTCCAACCCTGCGGCGTTGTGATGAACCCTCACCACTCTTGCTTTGCTCAAGTAGTGTTCCCCTTCCATACCCAGCGTTGTCGGATGAATCCCCACTCCTCTTGCTCAGCTTCGATCAGTGTTCCCTGTCCTACCCCGTCTTGTGATGAACCCTCACCACTCTTGCTTTGCTCAAGCAGTGTTGCCTTTCCATCCTCGGCGTTGTCGGATGAACCCCTACTACTCTTGCTTTGCCTCGAGCAGTGTTCCCTGTCCAACCCCGCGGCGTTGTGATGAACCCTCACCACTCTTGCTTTGCTCAAGTAGTGTTCCCCTCCCATACCCAGCGTTGTCGGATGAATCCCCACTTCTCTTGCTTAGCTTCGATCAGTGTTCCCTGTCCTTCCCCGTCTTTGTGATGAACCCTCACCACTCTTGCTTTGCTCAAGCAGTGTTGCCTTTCCATCCCGGCGTTGTCGGATGAACCCCTACTACTCTTGCTTTGCCTCGAGCAGTGTTCCCTGTCCAACCCCGCGGCGTTGTGATGAACCCTCACCACTCTTGCTTTGCTCAAGTAGTGTTCCCCTTCCACACCCAGCGTTGTTGGATGAATCCCCACTACTCTTGCTTAGCTTCGATCAGTGTTCCCTGTCCTACCCCGTCTTTGTGATGAACCCTCACCACTCTTGCTTTGCTCAAGTTGTGTTGCCTTTCCATCCCCGGCGTTGTTGGATGAACCCCCACTGCTGTTGCTTAGTTCGAGCAGTGTTCCCTGTCCAACCCCGTCTTTGTGATGAACCCTCACCACTCTTGCTTTGCACAAGCAGTGTTCCCCTTCCATCCCCGGCGTTGTCGGAAAGAGAGTTGCCGTTTGCTGCAGGAGGCGGAGATGATGAACCCTCACTGCTCTTGCTTTGCTTCAAGCAGTGGTCTCTTTCCGACTCCGGCGTTGTGATGAACCCTCAGCACTCTTGCTTTGCTTCAAGCAGCGTTCCCTGTCCAGCCCTGGCGTTACCGAAGAGAGCCCGGGGGTGGAGGTGATGAACTCTCACTGCTCTTGCTTTGCTTCACTCTCACTGCTCTTGCTTTGCTTCAAGCAGTGGTTTCTTTCCAACTCCGGTGTTGGCGGAAAGTGAGCAGCCGTTTTCTTCCAAGGTGGAGATGATGAACCCTCACTGCTCGTGTTTGCTTCAAGCAGTGATTCTTTTCTGTCCCCGGCGTTATCGGAAAGAGAGCAGCCGTTTGCTGCCGGAGGTGGGGGCGATGACCCCTCACAACTCTTGCTTTGTTCCAATAAGTGATCCCTGTCCACCGGTGTGTGCGGAAAGAGCAGCCGTTTTCTGCCGGAGGTGGAGGTGATGAACCCTTACTTCTCTTGGTTTGCTTCTAGCAGTGTTCTATTCCCAACCCCGGTTGGCGGAAAGAGAACAGCCGTTGCTGCCTGAAGTACAGGTGGTGAACTCGCACCACCCTTGCCTTACAATTGGCTCATCCCCAAGAAGCGCTTGTACAAGTTCTCTCTTCCGTAACATCGCAGGCGCTGCTGCGTTTCCATGTTGTTTTGTTCAATGGTTGTTGCACGGTCGGAATGATACGAGTTTCTTGGATCGTCAAGGAAAAGATATTCGCGCGTCCTTGCTCGGCAAGCGTGGCGAGTGCGATGACGCTTCTGCTGTACACACATGCACAGCTGGGGACCTTTTACGCAACGTGGATTTTATCATCATTGAAGAAATTCATAAGTAGGTAAAATCAGAAACTGAAGAAAATTTCAATCAAATTTGCGTGAGATACTTTTGAAACGGACCGCGGCACATGTGCTTCCATTGTTGTGGTTGTTTGTGGCTGTCGCTGTAAGGCAGAAAGGAACCAATTGTCCCTCCTCTGGGCAGTTCAAGGAAACTACCAACGAGGAAATGGTCAGACTGTACCAACTCAGTTGGCATGGTTTGGCATTGGTCAAAATTATTAATAAATGGAGTTTAGTTGGGTTTTCGGTATTTTATTTGCTTCTCTGCATTTCCGGAAAAGAACTTTCCCGTCATGCGTTTTGATTTCATTAATTGCATTGTGCGTTTCGCATATGCAAACCCCAGATTCCGACGGCCTTGAGCAGAATAGTGGGTACACCACTGACAGTCCTTCTGAAATGGAAACGATCCAAGATGGCCCATGGGTGCCAAATGCATTCAAATGCGAAAGGCAAGAGAGAGTGGTCGAAAAAAGCATGGACGCGGAAACGCATAAAAATGCTTTACTTCGTCATTTGATCAGCTAATCCAGCATCTGCAAAGCCATGGCGTCTATTTCGACAATCTACAGGCTGAGCCTGAAAGAGGTATCAAAAATTTGGGGAATTGCTCTTCATGTCAATTCTAACAAAAATGAAGGACTGAATTTTTCGAAAACCCCCTCTTTCAGCGGATTTCGCCCGCAAAAAGAGTTCCGGTTGCCACCCCTTGCCAAATTGAAGCGCAAGCCATCCATCTCTCTACTTTTCTTGAGAATTCTTCAGTGGAATTCAACGAATCCTGCAAAACGTTTTCTGGGGAACATCTCTCTAGATGTTAAGAACAGAAAATTTCAACGATTTCAAAGGCATTCTATTGCAATTTCTCTCAACATATGCCAATGTTGCGCAAACTTTATGAAGGTTGAAACGGCAGGCGGTTGAAATGTTACGGCACCCATGACTAACTTTTTGCCCGTGCGTACGATAAATCTATCGGCCAGTTAATGTGCAAATTTGAACGAATTTAATTAATTAGAGAAGTTTGGTGAGCAACCACATTTTTCGCGAGTTGCAGTGCACGCATATGTACCCATGTATTGATACATTCTATTGCTATTGCGTGTGCGTTGCGCACTACGTTCAACAATATGCGCATGCAGCGAAATCCAACTCGCTTTAACTTTTGTACCAAACTGATGGTTAATGAACCCGAACTAATAAAATCAGATGAAATTTCATGCACAAATCCAACCGCAAGGCTGAGAATACAAGGCGCTATTTCTTCGCGTTTATCGTACTGCGTGGATCCAACTGGACTGTCGACGTTATCCAAGTCATTGGATTTCGGAAGCAAGATAAAGGCAACGTGATAAAGGTATGGGAAGACCTGGGTATCTGGTACACCTTTTTTTCATAAATTGCGACTTACGGGACCCGATGTGATCACAGACCATTCCTTAATGCTCATCTTTTAGGTGCAGAGAAATGCAAAATCCATGAGGTGTGCGGGAGTGGAAAAGTCGGCAGGCAAGAAGTGCAAATGAAACGCGCCTCGAAGCTGCAGATGCTCGAGCGCGTCGGCTGCTTTTTGCAAATTTGCGTTGGAGAGATGCATATTTTTTTCCCAATCCACTTCCGCATACGCGTCTCTGATTGGTTGATGGGAATTCCAGCCAATTTCAGCATCCAATTTTCAAAACCTAACTTAACCAAACCTAACCTGACCTAACCTGACCAAACCTAACCCCATTGCGACCCTAGAAAGAGTTGCGAAGCGGTGGCAAACATGCCAAATGGCAAAAACCGGTGGCAAGGCAAAAATCCCAAAATTGATGACGTCACAAATTCAGACGACGGGATTGGCTGTTGCGATGCTGCTGTCCGCGGAAGTGGATTGGAAAAAAAAATTGTGCTGGAGAGATCTGGTCTGGGTAAAGTTGCGGGTAAAAGCGCTTTCCATGTTTTCTTCATTTAAATACGCATTTTACCCGCATTGCCCCAAAATGGGTAAACTCATGACCACATCTCTCCACCGTTCAGTTGTTCACCAACTGCGATTCAATAATTCCGTGAGGTCCGCCGAATTTCACTGCCCAGTTTTATGGCACTGCTCTAGTTTTTGCTTAGAGGCATGGAATCCAATCAGTGATAGTGGAATTTTACCGAAAATTCCTCAGTTTGTATACCAAAATATGCACAGGGCTTCGACTGGTTCTGCTTTTACAAATCAAACGGAAACCAAAACCTTGTGCATGGTATCCTCTGCAGCGTTCGAGCACCATAGATAAAAGCTCACCATCCTTTTGCAATGACGATTTCGCAGAAACAGCGGCAGCTTTCGCCTTTAAATTCAGACATTCAAACATTAAAACACCAACGATATGAACCGCTTCGTAGTGGTGCAAATCAAAATTTTGCATTTCGCATAAAGTAGTGCAATAAAATCTCCATGCTGCTCACCCTGTAACCTGCAATAATTGTTTCCTTGAACGCTGAATGAAGGAAAGAAAAGGAAAAAAGTACACGCAAAAACTGACATTAAGACAACACAATAATTAGCGTCGATCTAACTGCAGCAGGCATGATATCATTTTCTTTGCGGGTTCACAGGCCACTGCCGTATCGCGTCAGCTTCAGGAAACCAAAAAAGACAACGCCATATAAAGGAGGAGTAGGTAACAAACGGAAAAATCATAAAAGAGAAGACAAAAAAGACAAAACTCCACTCGTAAATGCGACAAAAAAGCTTGGCAGCAGAGAAAAACGGTGGCTTTAATAACTCCGACGTGCGCGCTGCAAGTGAAACTGAAACGTAACAAACTGGTGGTACAGATCCTAATCGTACAGATTGTTGCATAGAAATTGTCCAACAGGGAAAACGTGTTGCGGATTTCTGGTGTATCCCCGGCAACACTGGAATCACTGCACACAAATGTTTCAGCGTTCTATCGGAAGTAATTGCAAGCAGGTCGCGGGCGCCATATAAGCAATGCGTGAAGCCAACGATGAGCGATTTTGAGTCTTGGGCGATACCCTCCCAGCACCTTTCGACATTTCTTTCAATTTCCAACAATTGGCTTGAGATTGGTTGGGAAATAGGTTAGGTAGATTGGACAAGGTAAGGTTTGGTTTGGGCCACGTAAACGGCGAATGTGATGACATGGGAATTTAGGCAATCTAGCCGCTAGTTTTGCTGTTGAGAAAAATTATCCGGTGCCATGGAGGGACTTTAATGCAGAATGTGAAAAATCGATTCTGTGCGCGATATGTCAGACCAAGTAACACACCTCTCTGGTGACGGCAGGAAAGATTGCGGCGTTAACGTTGCCCGAATTGCGGTGGAATATTTTAGGATGTTTTAGGAATGGGACCATCAAAACCCAAGCGAGAGACACGAAATTTGTGCGTGGTAATGATATCACGGCAAAATGGTGACATGTCTCATGAAACTATCAGTACTTTTGTATACATGTACATGTACATTTCTCCGTCGTCATGGAACAGCGACCAGAAAGACAAAAAAGGGGACAGGCGAAAAGAGGAATTCAACACAACACAAGGAAGGAAGTCAGAAAACATATGAGAAAGAGAGAAAAAAGCTGAAAAGAAAACGCAGAAGTGATTACATAAAAGACTTTTCCGGACTAGAACAGGCGAGGAATCTCATTGTAATTAGACAAGGAATAAGCACCGTAAAACTTAAAAAAGGCAGCAAAAAGCACTACATGCAGCTGAGCGTACAGAACGACAAAAGGAAACAAACAATTACACCTACAATCAAACAATGCTGAAATAAAATTTTTTTTCTCGTATTTGTCGACGGAGAGACTGCGATGTAGGACTTACGAATTTTTCAGGTATACCTGCGAGTTTTTTACATATAGACTTGCCGCCATGTTTGATTCCTTTATTTCCCTGTGCCAACTCTTATGGGGCGTGCGCATTTTTGTCTTTTCCAGTTTTTATGATAGCTTTTTTTATACTTTTTAGCGTCGCTGATTTTTCGCTTTCTGAATTTTGCCTTCTCGCCCATTTTTTATTCCCTTGTTACGTAAAACTTTAATGTGCTTTTGTGATCAGAGAAGCCTTTATTCGGAAAACTGTTTCAGTGTAGGCCTAGTCTTGCTTCAGTCTATAAGAACGGGTGAACAACCTCATCACCGGAGCTAGATGGTACTCAAATCGTACCCATTGTAGGAGCTTCCCAGTAAGCAGAGCTTAAGTCGGTCTGGAGTTGGCAACGATCGGCCGAGTTTGCGCGGACTGCCAATCGTTGGCAGGACGTCCAATTCATATCAGCAAACTGCGGTAACTCGATTGACGGTCAAATCGGCGTAAAATGGTCGTAGGCTGAACGTCGGAAACTGACGACATGTCATGCTTTCGACATGCGGATATGCGGAGACCCAGAGGATGTTTCTAACGTGCTTGCCAGGCCCATTTGAAGGAATTCCTCCAAGTGGTAACTCTGGTGCTGCAGGTACAATACGTTCCAAAAAACCTGTTACTTGTACAGGGGGAATGGGAGATGATGATTTCCATTTGCAAAATACTTCTTACACATATGGAGACATAATGGAAGAAGGTGATTTCCTTTTGCAAAATACTTTTGTAACACATATTGGCTTAGATGGAACAACCAGCGAACATAGTTGTTCCATCTGAGCCAATATGTGTTACAAGTATTTTGCAAAAAGAAATCACCTTCTTCCATTACGTCTCCATATATGTGTAAAGTATTTTGCAAATGGAAATCATCTTCTCCCATTCCCCCTGAATATGTAACAAGTTTTTTGCAACGATTGTACCTGCAGCACCAGAGTTACCACTTGGAGGAATTCCTTCAAATAGGCCCGGCCTGGCAACACGTTAAAGAAACATCCTCTGGGTCTCCGCATGTTCGTGTACACTTGTCCAGATTTGCTTTTCCAACCAGATTTGCTTTTGTAACGGTCAAAATTGAAGTCAATAAAAAGATATCAAGCGGTCACATTTCCATAGGAGGCCCTATAATTCCTCCACAAAGGTGCAGGTCCTGTCCTGCAAATTCAACTTGCGACATCTGCGAAAGCGAGCGAAAAACTGCTAACGAAATCCGCTGCGTTTACGGACTCAATTTGCTCAATGAATCCTGTCACGCACCATCTGAACGAGTCGCCAATCGCAGAGGTATTTATGGAATGCTGTATAGAAGGCCCACTGATGGTTGAGGCAGGCCCATTCGCACTGATGACCGCCCATGGATTTTTGGCACCGGGATTTTTGCCACCATGGCAACAGTCACGCAGGTTCAGGCGAAATTTGACGACTGAAAGTGAATGATCGGCAGAAATAATTAGCCCGATTTTTGCGTCACAATAAACTCGGCGCTCAATGAACCTCCGGCTTTTGCCCAATTACGCATTCTCTGAGCAGCTAACTGGTCCAAAACCATGGCGACGTTTTCTGCCAATAATTTGCGATTGCGCTTGGAATATGAACGGCAACAGGGCGGTCCGAGACCTTCATTGGGTCGCTGCGAAAATACCTGTCACTGACATCAACAGCACGGCTGCTCCGCTCGAACAATGCCCAAAACGAGCATCGATTATGGAATCTGGATAGGCCCAAATTAGGGCCATTTGCATCAGATAAGAAAAACTGAAAAGTGGATTCGGTCACAGTTGGCTGATTCCTGAATCCGATCTGGCATCCATCCTTGCTACCGAGCGCAGTTGTGATGCCGACGAAAAAAAAATCCGACAGGGACAGCACCCAAAGAACAAAGACCGAAAGATCGCTACCGCCGAGGCGAGGCGGCATTAACCTTGGCACAATTATGAAAAACTGACAGGTCGGTGGTCGGACGATTTTCCGACGTTTTAATTGCCAAATATTATTGCACCCGTCAATTATGAGATAAGTGGGATTTTGACCGTGGTTCGGTGAAGAAATGCAAAACCCAATTTTGAACTCACGCCCGAAACAGTATCTGCGGCTCACGTTTCGGGCAGGAATGCAATTTTATTCTATTAAACTTCAATGATATTGCCAACAATTTGAAAAATGACTGCCTTGTGAACTTCACTGATGGTTCACATTCTTTGGAATTGACTCGCCCACTATTCCCTTTCTCTGGGAGTGGACCCCACATTTTAAGTACGTCACATTCTCTGCAATGTTTGTTTCATGTCCAGATGGATTTATGCATTCCGTTCTTTGGGATCCTATTCCGTTCCATGGGATCCACGGACTGTAGGTACTGCCATACACACATTCCATGGAAATCAAAACTTAAGAGTTCTTGTGCGATTCCGTGGAACTCAGCTACCCATTCGAGAAACTTCCATCAACACTTCCGTGGTATCATTTTTGCAACGTAGTAGAATGAAACTGTCAAATTGTTTACATGACGCAATTAATATTGACGGGGGAGTTTTGTGGAGTTACGAATTATACAAAGTCCTCTTCTCCAGAAGACTCCAATATTCGCAGAAGTCGACCACATTAGACCAATGAGAAAACAAAATATTGAGAGAAGTACAGGCAGGTAGAGTGCCATAGTTTTCAGCGAAAGGGGAGTACCTCTGAGAAAATTCCAGCCACGATCTTGATTCGAACTAAGGATCGGCAGGCCTTCCGCACTGTCACCGCCTGCGTGGACCACTCGGCCACAAAGTCCCATCGGCTTTCTTGACTTTCAGTCGGACAGGAGAAAATTCTCATGGGATTGGCTAAGAGATCGTGAGCATTGTTGACATCTCACTGCAAAACCTCGAACTAAAGGAACGGCTCGTGTCTCCATGAAATTACGAGTCTTTCTACGTGTTGGACACTGACAGTTTAGCCCAGCGATCTTGATTCTTTTCATTTCCCTTTCCACACCACAGGAAGGTTAATTTTTCCTGCGTATCTGACAGCTGTAAAAAGTATCAGACTTTAAACGTGCACGGAGATGTGTCTAGCATTCCTTCTAGTCGTCTTGACACCCCATTGTCAATGGATGTAGGTATTTTTCCAGTGCTCTTCGGAGTGCATCAAAATCAAACAGGTACCCATCATTGAACGGAACCATTTGGGTGTTCATCCCCACATGTTGCATCGACAATGGGTCTGGTGATAGGGATAGAATAGACTGAGGCAGAACTGGACTGTGGAAGTTTCCATTTTTGAGGCGGATTTGTTCCATCTCTCCTGGTAAGGTTGGGTTTGGATAGATTAGGACAGGTTCGACCTCCATGCCAAAACTTCGTCCGAAACTCTGCCTTTGTCCACTTCTACCTCAGCCCATTCTGCCCCAGTCTGTTAGATCCGTCCCCCAATCCCCGACAAGATGCCCCGATTCAGGGTTGGGTTTTCCAGAATGGCAGCGACTCACGAGCTTGAAAACAAATGTGCATCCGCAAGGCGCAAAGCCTGGCTATCAGCTGGGGTTTTCTCCACGGATAATTGCAGTGGAAAAATGATTTCTGCAAGAACAAAAAAAACGAAAGCAGGGAGAAAACAATGAGTGAAGATTGAAAAGTGAATGTTACACGCAGCCATCAAGCGAAAAAGTCGCAACAAAATCTTGCCGATGGGCAGTCGTGAATGTGTGGACCTGGACCATGATCTGCACTTGACTGACACGCGCCGAATTACAAAGAGTCGCCGTGGCGAAGTGGAGTCTCACGTCTCAGCGGAGCGACTCGCTGTGGGCCATACAGTCTTTCCAAATTCGACTTTACACACAAAAAATACGCCTGTGCACTAAGATTTCCAAATTCGCCTTTTCATACAACAAATACGCCTCTATGCACTATGAACAAAATAATATTGCCCTGGTTGTGCAATGATAAATCTTTAACTGTGGATGAATCACATTTAAAAACATTGGTTTGGAAAAACAACAAAAAAAACTTGTTGCGTTCTTTTGAACTATTGCAGTCGAAAATTGTGGAGCTGCCCCATGAAAATGGCTGTGTAAAGTGGCATCAGGGGATGTCCTGTACATCGCAGCGCCGAAAACAACGAACGAGTGGACAGAGGAAACAGATTACAATCTGACCTCACACTACTGTTTGCGATGTCTAACGCTCTACGACCGGCTGTGTTAGAGTAATTGCGACGGTAGGCGAGCACAAAGGAATATTGCTTGCATCAGGTGTGTGATATGATTTGATGTGTTGAAATTGGGTCGAGTGTCAAAACTTATTCATTGTTCGCGAACCTTGAACTGGTACCCTGGACTCTGGTAGACCACGAGTCGTCGGTCTATTTTTTGATCGCCAAATTGGTTTTGTCCAATTTGTCTGCTGCCGAATCCCAAAGCCAAGCCATCTGTCTGGTGCTTATTGAATTTGCAAGGTAACGCGAATAATAATTTTGTGCGAAATATGTTTTTGCGTGTTGAGTAAGAATCAAACAGTAGCCCGGCTCGTAATATTTGGGGCTGGTGGGAAGTTATTTCAGGTGGCAATCGTGATTTTGTAAAAATCTTGAACGAGCCAAAGTAGAGCCTGTTCTGAACGCAGACAACGCACGATCCACGATGTCATTGCAGACAAGCGGTGGCAACGTCCAAGTCCTTTTCGGTCCTTTAGACCGCTCCTTGATGGGTCTTACATAGGGAGAAGCTGGGACAGGCTTCCGGGCCGCGAATTTCTCAATTCCAAACAAATCGCCAGGATTTCAACCAATCTGGTGCGTCCCATATTGAAACCACGATTTCAACATCTTACCTGACCTCGTCCAGGTATCAACCATGCCTATGGCATCAAAAAGTACGACTTGGTGTTTTTCAAATTTTCCAAAAATACATTTTCCGCAAGATTCGAACCCAGCATCCCTGTGGCATCTGCATTGGCCGACCGCCCGATGCATTGGACCACTCGGCGCCACGTCGGATGTCTGTATTCCCAGAACTGTTTTTTTTTTCTTGATTCAATTTCGGACCCATCTGATGGTCAAATTCTGGCGATTTTGTTTGGAATTTAGAAATTCACCTCCCTCGGGATCTATATCCACATGGAAGATGCTAGAACATTCAGCCGGGATTAATTATGGTTATACTGGCAACAGCAGCCATCTGACTTCTAAAACATTTGGTGTGTGTGTGATATACAACGTGGAGGCAATGACTCCAGGTTGCACCACCGCGGTCAAAGTGGCAAGGTACAAATATGTTGGAATCACTTTCATGAGTTGAATATGATCGCAAAACATACAAACATCAAGAGTTGCCAAATGTTCGCAACAAACAAAATATCTCCTGCAGAGGATTAACACATTCTGTGATCTCCTCTGCGATATTGCGTGAACAATATTGAGCTCAAACTTCCCAGTCTCAAGCTCAACACCATGTGTATAAAATCCGCAATACCAGTATACCCAACGCAGATATTGGTCCAAATACCGATATTGTCCAATAAAGATACGTCCGTGGTGTGAATGCGGCACCGATATTGGTCCAGTATTGGTACTGGTAAGGGGCATGTTCGGACTACATGGCGTGCAAAATTGCAATGTTGTTGGACTGTCCATAATGTGTTCCAATATTGGGAGAAACTTGGGTAAATGCAAGACTTTGGTTCGACGCGAAGCAAATGGTCCAATGCGCTTTTGAATTTGGGACCTCGTTGGGGCTTTATACAAGTCCCCAACTTCACAACTCTAATTCCCTCGAACCCACCCCTTTTGGTCCCAAAAGCACAAATCTTTATTTGCCAAAGACGACGAAACCAAAGTAAATTTTGTGAATAACAAGTGGGAAGCGCACAACCCTCTCTCTTCCGTCATGCGCATGCCTTCTGCTTCCCGTCTTTTTGTGTGTCGAAAGTGGGGCCAATTTTAACATAACTGTTTGATCGATGCGATGGAGTTTGGTTTACACACGCACAATAATTGCTTGCAACTAATCTATCTGTCATTTCCGAGACGTGGTCTGCCGCGGGAAGCAGTCTTCGTGTACGCATATGCGGGATCTGAAGGCACCTGTGGGCCCGAAGACTTCGGGCACAATCATGACATAAATAAGGCCGTCATAACTCAAGCATGCATGCGATAAGATTGGGATTGAAGCGGCGCAAATCATAATTTTCAATTTGATCTTTGGAGTTTGAGTTTTTAATTCGTTTTGTCTGTGCGCTGTGATGCATGATATTCTGATGTGGTGTGCTGTATTTTTGGCTTTGGATGGCTGGTGCTGTTATCGGAGGACATGGCGTCCCGAAAGTCCAAACGTTGAAACTTTTAGCTGACTCGACACAAACCATCAAATTTAATATAAGTTGAACACAATCGTTGGTGCTGTCAGCAGCACTTCATACAGACACCTATTTTATCGCGTTAGTGAGATGGGCAGGCACTTGGTCTACCGACTTAAACTCCAATGGCATTTTCCCTTCCCTTGAATGGGCGCCCGC
>JASGXE010008021.1:0-19655 GCA_030068105.1 Sinentomon sp. SZTP_YWyxl
CACAACCGCGTGAAAATTGGCTGATGCAGCCGCGGGAAAAATGGCGGAAAAACATTTCACCACGCACACAAACGCGCAAACTGCTACCGCCACTGCCTGTGCCACTTTTGAAGACTGCGCGCGGGCGCCAAGAGAAGCGATGAAGAACCGGGAAGTCGAGGTGAGAGAATTCAGAATCTGGAGAACGCCGCACCATGGGGTCAACCTATACTCCTCCCGCGCGGACAAAAGCCCAACTGATGCTTTTCTCCACTCGCTGCAACTCTTCCAACGCAAGTCGGATTTCTGCTCCTGCCGCTCTTCTGGTGCTCTTTCCGATCTGGAAATTCTCTGATTTTTGCCAAAGATCGGAGATTTGTTGCAAAGATCAGCATCGTTGCAGCAGGACAACGGAATAAGATCGGGAAATTTTCACAAGATCGGATCCACGGCGTTTCGGCTCTGCCCCATTTGATCTTCACATGCTCCTCGTTTTAAGAGTGTGGCTGTTGAATTTACAAAAGGATATTGGTACTAATTCTTTTCTGTCGAGCACTCTAACGGATTGGAATAAATAACTGTGTTCACTTTCATTCTCCTCTTCAATTAGCGTCCCCATTTTCCAGCAGCGTCTGTCAGACCAAGTGATATGTACCAATGTCTTTTCATAATTTTTCCCCGTTTCATGTTTTATCTCAGTTGTATTGTATGTTGCCTATACTTCTGTCATTCCAACACTCGGTTCCTTTATTTCTTGCATCCACTTGGATTTGATAAGAATCCCAAACCAGCAAGCGAGGCATTTCTCTTATCTGATTCAAGCTTAAAAGAAACAGATCAAGACTATTCGTATGAACGGAGTCATGACGTTGCGAGTTGGTTCCAGGATTAGATGAAAAACCCTACATCGTTAATCAGCTTTTAAAAGCCAGATGTATGGGGAAGAAGCGTTGATATTCAAAGCATGGGTAGACCAATTTGATATAAATCGCCAGCTAAGATGATCCTATCCCAGCATGCTTGTTCCTCTCCCATTCACATCATGGTAAAAACGTTTTAACCTTTTTAAACGTTTTTAACATTTTATCGGAGGGGCTGGGATTTTCCAAAAAGCACCTAGACGTCGGCTCAATGACATCATGGTAAAAACGTTTTAATCTTTTTAAACGTTTTTAACATTTTATCGGAGGGGGTGGGATTTTCCAAAAAGCACCTAGACGTCCGCTCAATGACATCATGGTAAAAACGTTTTAACCTTTTTAAACTTTTTTAACATTTTATCGGGGGGGGTGGGATTTTCCAAAAAGCACCTAGACGTCCGCTCAATGACATATATTCACAACCAAATATTCATACCCAACCAATCAATTTAGGACGACAAGAAAAAACACAACGAGAGAAATACCCCATTAATCGCCATGGCTCCGTTTTAAGGCAGGGAAGTGCTATTTAACTTGTGGTTTGAAGTTAATTAAAACGCAATCTCTGTGAGCAGGATGCCGGTGCCGTGCTCAGTTCTGTTGGAGCTGAACCCAAAAGGAGCAAAAGTTCTGCACATCCCCTTGTTTCCAATATCGGCAACCAATTTCCGGTACAAAAACATTGATTTTCACATTTTTAATGAGGTCTAGCAAGCAAGTTCGTTCTAGTTAAAGGTTTTACAAATTAGTAGTTATAAAGTTTAAAAGATGGGCGATTTCTTCCTTGTTCGTCGTAGCAGTTGGATTGCAAGGTCAATGAGAAATAAACTTGCTCTGTATGGCTTCTCATATCATGCATACATGTCTACGCACATTTGAAAGGACAAGTCATTGGGCGTGTAAATACATCTGTGTTTTCCCGTACATTTTACATCCGAATGAACTCTTCACTACAATGTAAGCAATGTTTTGTGAATTTATCGACCTTTTATAACAATTTTTAAGGTGGCAATAAAAAATAACTATGGCGGTATGCGATGAACCTGAATCACCTTCTTCAATTGGTGTGAATGTCAAAAGCTCATGAATCTCGTCTATGATCTTTGTCATCTCTGTGTCGTCTTTGGAGTAAGATTCTATCCCATTTGTTTGAATGTAAGCCCTCTGTCGGCGGGACAAATAGGCCAATGCTCTAGCTGATTCCCAGTTGCCGATATTCCTCGATACAATTTGTTGGAGTTCGATTAGCATGCTGTACTTGTCCAAAAATCCAACCACAAGATCTGCAATAGGAGACATCGTAAAACATTCCGTGGGGAGAAGTTACTCGTTAAGGCGCATACGAACTTTCCTCAGAGCTGATTTGCATTATCCACTGTCATCAGCGAAACCAGAAAGGGTGTCCGTTGTTTAGATCGCGATCTCCTTCAGCGAAGAGCTGAGACCAATATGGAAAGCCAATTTTTCTTATAAATGGAGCATTTCTTCCCAAATTGCTCTTTCTTTCGTGAAAGTGTATATACACTTTCACCAAAACCTACATGTACATACATGTAGGTTTTGGTCTTCTGCTTGAGTTTGGAGCTGGTGGAATAGAGTATTACTTGTGGTATTTGCTGCATGACTGAACAAAAAGGAAGGAACTCAACAGAAAAGGAAGGAACTCAACAGAAAGGAAGGTTATTGACACGAGGTTTCCCTGGTCAAATGACAAACTTAAAACATTAATTCGCAAAAAGCGAAGGCACCACAAGACCGCCATCGTCTTCCCAACAGACATCAACTTGGCGCGCTTGAGGGCCATATCCGAGGAGGTTTCTGAACTAAGTAAAAGACTATTTTCAAGATATATTAACTCTCTTGCCGAATCCCCTTATTCAACACGGTTTTGGAATTTTCTGCGGAGGAAAAAGAGCGGATATTCTGGCATCAAAACACTTCTGGATGAGAGCAGTTGTCCATTGGAATCGCCCGTTGGGAAGGCGAATGCTCTTGTCCGTGCCTTCAGTGGTAATTTCAGCCCCACTGATATTCCATTGACCGAGGGATGCTCGCAACCAAAATTTTCGTTAACTGCTGCTTGCGAAGCTGGATGGTCAGTTGATAACATTGTTGCAAAGTATTTTAATGTTTTTGTGATAATTCGTTGTATTAATGGATTATGTGCAAGAAAAGCAGTGGGCCCAGATCTTATCCCTATGATATTCTTCAAAAATTTAAATCTTTCCATTGCTGCATATTTGGAGCTCCTTTTTGAAGGGATACTTCGCACAGGTAATTTTCCTGATCATTGGAGAAAGGTGACAATTGTTCCAGTACCTAAGAAAGGTTGTGGCTCAAATGCATTGAATTACAGGCCTATTTCTCTCATTTCTAGCGCTTCAAAGATTTTTGAAAAATTGCTGTGCTTTGCACTTACAGATTTTGCTGTTTTTAAGTGAATTATTCATCCCCTCCAGCACGGGTTTCAGAACAAAAAGTCATGTGAGACGCAACTAATTTGGGTTGTTCATGAGATTTCGCTAAGTCTGGAAAGGAGAGAGCAGGTGGATGCAGTTTTCATTGATTTTGAGAAGGCCTTCGACAAGGTGAACCATCAGCTGCTGTTGGTGAAGCTTGCTGCCGCTGATTTTCCAGTTCCCTTGATCGCACTTTTGGAGTCATATCTGTCCAACAGAAGAGCCTTTGTTTCAGTGGGAGGGTGCTTGTCTGACGAAGCGCTGATTTTGTCCTCCGGAGTTGCTCAAGGAAGTTCACTTGGGCCACTGCTTTTCTTATTTTATATCAATGATATTTTGAGTAACCTATGCTGCACTGCTCGCCTTTTCGCTGACGACTTAGTTGTTTACTCTCCTTATATAAGTCCTGAATCCCAAGAAGTTTTACAGTCTGACCTCACTAAAATTCAAAGTTGGTGCCAAGAGTGGAAGATGAAAATAAATGTCGGGAAGTGTGCTTCAATGACATTCCTTAGGTCAGTCAGGCCTGGCATCCAAATGCCTGAACGGACTTATTCGCTAGATGGAACACCTATCTGTTGTGTGCACTCTTTTAAATATCTGGGGGTAACATTGTCTAGGACCTTAAACTGGAGTGAGCATATCAGCACCGTTGTTAACAAGGCCAAGGCTGCTTTAGGAGCTATCCGGCGCAATCTGACTCACACAGAAAAAGGTATCAAGTTAATGGCCTATAAAACCACTGTCCTGCCGATTCTCGAATATGGGTGTTGTGCCTGGGATCCCTTTCTTGTGAGTCACATTGACGCGCTTGAAAAGGTGCAGAGAAGTGCTGCACGTTTCATTATGAATGACTACCGCTACACATCCAGTGTAACGGCTATGCTTGGTGACCTCGGGCTCTCACCCCTATTTCAAAGAAGGTCGCACAGACGCCTTTGCACTTTGAAAAAAATTCTTAAGGGTTCTTTGCTTATTGATCTTCCATGTGAAATACGAGCGAGTCAGTTTAATAGTAGCCGGTCTCATACCAACAAATTTTTGGTTCCGACGGTTAAATTAAACGCCCACTTTCATTCTTTTTTTCCGAAAACCCTTCGGGAGTGGAATACCCTCCCCAAGGACTCTAAGTTTATTAGAAATTCTCCTGCACTTTAGAGTTCAACATCACTTCTCGATCTCTTGGCATTCCGCATTGATTGTTCATTTTTGCCATGAGCTTTTTTCTCTCGCTCTCTTGTTGTGTTTCTGAGCAGTCGTTTAATTTCCTTGTTTTTTTCTCTTGTGTCATTTCGTGTGATTTTACATATTTGCATTTACATGGCAAATTTACAATTAAAATTACAAATTACAAATTACAAAAACAAGTATCACTTTTTCTGTGAAGGACCCACATTGTCGAAACAATTTTTTGTCACTAAAAGTTTCAGAAGTTATTTTCAGCCAATTTCGTTGTGTGAATTTTTACCTTTTCTCCAGGAGTATCAAGGAACATTTGAAACAACCTGGTGAACAAGTAATCTGCTTGACGAGTCGTAGGTAATGGTTGCGGTGGTTGCGGTGGTTTCGGCAGGGGGTGTGCGGTGGTTTGAGATAGGGTTGCGGCGGCAGCGGTGGGTTTAGGTGGGTTGCGGTGCGGTATGAGTGCTTTCGAAATGCAACACATCCGTCAGTGTTCAGTGATGCCTCATTATTTGCTCATGACGGCCACATTGTGATCGGCAAAATAGATCTAAGTTATTTTGTGAATCTTGCTTTTTTCCGAAACCGGTCATATCTGGATTTTCCGCAGCGAAAGTCACAATGCAAAATTTTGAGGCCGCAAAATCCGCTAAAATGAGCAGAAGTTATAAACATACACACATCTAGATGCATCAAACAAGGAAAAAAGAAGCACGGGCATTGCTACACCCGCGGCTATCCCTCTGGAAATGAATATTTGTTTTGCAGTTCATGAGGAGCCCTTATTTCGCAAAAAAACAGCCTTTTGTCACACCATCTTCAGGAATGGCAGAGACGAATTTGGAATAAAGCTCGGGCGTAAAACTAACCTTTAATTTCCTGACTAAACGCATTGGTATTATTCATTATTTTCTTTACATCTTCAAGTGATAAGTCATATTTAAATTGCCCAGCAGCAATCTTCAATGCATCGATAAAAGCAGCAGAGTTCGCCGTAGTTTCAGGTGTTCTTGCCTCTTCGAAATATGTCTGTCCCATTTCGTCTAGCAGCTTGGCATTCAAATCCTCCAGAAACGCTTAAAACAAAGGTGCATAAAAATGATGCATACAGTTTTACGTGATAAAAAATAGAGGGATTTTTGAGAAGAGCCCCTCTATCAAGCTGTTCGTTTATACAGCGTTTCCCAAAAGTCACTTGACAACATCAGAAATTGCATTGCAGTTTTGAAGCAACTCTAGAAGCTTGGAGTGGAGCTTGTTCAAATTCGAATGGATAACATCTGCAGCAGGCAGCCTGCCTAATCCAAACCTGAAATCTTTAGAAATAGCCCCATAATAGAATATTTAAAACTTGCAAATGGCAGGGGTTGTCAAGTGACTTTTGGAATACCTGCATGTATAGAACTCTCCCGACCAAATGCCATGATCGGACAAGCCTCCATTTGTTCAAAACGTTCGCGGAGTTATATTTTCGACTTATGCCAGCCCAAATTCATTTTATGGATTTGTGTCAGTATCTGTCGTTAAGTTATTGTTGTCGCTACTAGAAGTTGTGTTTTCGTTTTTTTTTTGTTATTTTTTTGTATTATTTTTTTGTTTCTTCTTTATCGCTTACTATCCTTCTTCTTCGAACAAGTTGCCTGTGAGAGCAGCTGTGTGCTAAAGGCCACTTTTTGCTTGTGAAATAAAGAAATTTTGAAATTTTGAATTGGAGTTTAAATACCATTTCCTCTTTTCATGGCTAATTGGACTCCCATTTCTGGCAGAAAGTCTTAAAGCAAAGGTCTGTTAAAGACGTTTTGTGCGTTATAGCAAAAAACGCACATTGTACGTTTCACATGGGAGCCTGGCCTTCCAATCCGTCAGGCAGGAACTCTTCCAATGATGAAAGGTGAAAAATTGTGTGACAACGTATCCTCTTGTGATTGGAAGATATTGCCTTTTAAATCCGCCAGGAATTTTAAAAAACTGGATCCTTTACACATTTCGCGCAGTTACGAAGCTAAAGTTTCAAAAATTCCGCAGGTTTCTTGTTTTTTTTTTTCAACTCTGCAATGACAGTGTCCGTCGTGTGTTTGCACTTTAGCAGAATATAAACGCAATTGAAAATTGGTGTAATGTCATTTTACAGATGACACAATCTCTTAATTCCAATTAATTTCTTAATTTCTTCTCTGAATTCTCTCTTAATGCCCACATTTTAACCTCGTCATTATAAGTTGCTGATCAGCAATGTTGCCTTTGAGAAAATGGTACAATGCGTCCGTTTCGAAATCGTGAAAGATGCTGGACTTTTGCTCCATCGATAATTATTGCCTGTAGTTTTTTTATTCTATTTACCGTTTAAACAGCAGCAGTTTAGTTTTTTCAATTTTTCTTTCTGTTTACCCGCTGACAAAAATAACATTTTTTTGCCAATGAAAAAACTATTTGCCGAAGTTGGCCACGGCTTTAGACGCAAGGAACTTTGAATAATTCTGCTACCATAAGGTCTTATTTCGGACTTAGCTGCAAAGTTCGTAATTTGACGCCGCACCGCAAAAAATTACACGCAAGCGAACAAACCTGCGATTACATCAGTGGCGTAACAAGGTGATCTCGGGCCCCGGGCAAAACGTTTTGACTGGGCCCCCCGCAACACAGGACAAGACATATCAAAATGAAATTTCGTGAATCTCACATTTTGTCAGAAAAGTAGAAAATTGACATGTCCTGTGCTGGGGCGGGGTGCAAGGGGGCCCAGCCCAGCAATCCAAAACAGATTGTAGAAAGTATGAAAATAGCTTGTACTTACGTTGAAGTACAACTCTCTTGTTTTGGTCTTCAGGACCCAGGGCCAGTTATCACCCAGCCGGGCGGAAGCTTTTTTCAAAAATCCACATCTGATTTTGTGCGATTGCCAACGCAAAACAAGCATTGTTCGTTTTTGTCGTTTTTCGAAGCAAAATGGAATAAGGATGGTAATATTGTGACAAATTTTGCCCCTTGCATGCGGCTGAGCGGCTCCCACACCACGGCCACCAGACCAGTGGAATGGAAGGCGACTGAACGAGTCCCCTATCTTATCCTCGGACTGGATACCCGATGCCCTCACCTCCAGCAGGCAGCATGGCGCCCGTCGTGCGTGACTGATGACTAACTGACCAGTTCCAGTCGTTCACACCCTCCCTCTGATGCCCTGACTTAAAAAAGGTCCCCTCTCACACCCTGATAAAAAAGGTCCCCTCTCACACCCTGATAAAAAAAGGTCCACTCACACCACGATCAAAAAAAGGTCCCCTCTCACACCCCGATAAAAAAAATGTCCCCTCTCACCTTATACCCCGATCAAAATAAAAAAGGCTCGTCGTCGGGCCCCACGGACCCTTTGGGCCCCGGGGCAGTGCCCTGCCTGCCCATGCGGTAGTTACGCCCCTGATTACATGACGCACATAATATCATGATATCGCAGGTGATGCCTGCATCAATTTTCCTGTGCCAATTGATGCAGCCCGACCATCATTTAATCAAACGCCTGTTGTTCTGTAGCGAATTTCTGCAATTCCACGCTAGATGCCAGGAAAACTGCCTGGACTGGAATGTCAACGACTCTCATCAAGGATAACTGAATCTGCATTGCTAAGACATGAATGATGCAAAGCTTAGATCGGCGTTTTTGCCACGATCTGTTGCGGCTATGCCTCTCAACAAAAAAATGTTGTTTTGTTATCTCTATGTTCAACCTGTGATATGTGCGTTCGGCACTACTCTTCATGGCTCACAAGGTGGGAAACCTTTAACCACGGCCAGCAAATTTGATTTTTTAAATGGGTAAAAAAAGAAGTCCTCGGATAGATTTTTTTGGGCCAAACACTTCATGCCAACTTCATCGATTTATTCCTCAAAGCCATTTTCAACATCTCATTGAATGTAAAGGAAATCTGAAATCTCTGAGAAACATCAGTGCTTGCGCGTGGAGTCATTCCATTGAAACAAACTGGAGATTCGCCTAATCGAAAAGGTGTTCAATTCTCTTGACCTCTTTGGAGTGCATCCTACTTTCCGGGACGCGTATTTTGTTAATCAAACGAATCGGTACATATCCCAACTTTTCGGGTGAGAAAAGCAAACAAAAGCTAACTTGACCCAACCTAACCTGCCTAACCTATCCTAACCTAGCCAACCTGACCTACCGAACCAACCCTAACACAACCTAACCTATTTTCTTTATTCCGATTGTTTTTCTCACTCTCTCGGTGTCGTAAGTTTTTACGTGGGGATAAATCGGAAAGTGCCCGATTCATAGAGATTAATTAATTACGCTTCCGGGACGCCAGTTTACAAACCCTGCCGCGACTTTAGATATCAGGCCGGGGCCCCCACCGAGCATTGTTTTTTTCGAGAGGGGACAGGGTTAGGTCAGGTTCAGATAGCTTTAGGAAATAAAAAAAAATATTTTTATTTCTTGTGGAAACAGGGCCCCAATCGAGCATTCTTGCACCAAACGCTCTCTGCCATCCAAAGGCGCGGCAGGGTTTGTAAAACCGCTTCATGGACATGGTCGCGAAGCTTCCTTTAAAGGGATCGCCGGGACAAGAAAAACTTCCTCTCCAAGGACCGTAACAATGTGTGCTACCTTCGACCAAGAGTTGGTTTTAACAAAGACCGCACGGATACACAAGATTTTACACCGAGGGCTCAGCTATATCGGCAATACATTTGTTCATGACAACTTTTTATCAGAAAAATACCTTCTCGTCGTCTGTCCATGATACTGACGTATTCCTCCGCAGCATCAAGGGCGATTACGCTATCCGGCGTATTTAAAACCATATCTGTCATTGATGCTGATGGATAATATCTTGTCCGAAATTGAGAACAGAATAATTCACCTCGCTTAGAATTCAGATCCGCTAGCAAAATGGTCTCCATTAGTCTCTCCAGATAATAATCCTTATTGACCATGTTGACCGCGTTCAGTCTGTTCTTCAATGCTTCAAAAGGTAAAAATGTCCGCAAAAATCAAATGTAGCCTACTCGTATTACGTGAAAACGTTTTTAAAAAAATATTTTCTCGAAGGCAGAAATTTATTGATACTTCTTCAACGCAGACAATTTTTTCTTTACAAAAATAAACACCTTCATATTTTAAAAGGAAGATCAAGATTTTCTACAAGGATTTTGACTGGTTGAAGGGCTCCACTTGCGAACGGCACGTGAGTTTACATTTAAGAGCTGGCTTCGGATCTTTTCTCGAACTGCATGAAAATATCTCGTCCAGTGATCTTTCAACTGCTCAACTTCCGCAATATTG
This sequence comes from Sinentomon sp. SZTP_YWyxl, assembly GCA_030068105.1. Taxonomy (NCBI): domain Eukaryota; kingdom Metazoa; phylum Arthropoda; class Protura; order Sinentomata; family Sinentomidae; genus Sinentomon; species Sinentomon sp. SZTP_YWyxl. The sequence goes on from JASGXE010008021.1 coordinate 9,834, forward strand.
TCAGTGGTGTTTTGTATAGTATCTCCAAGACTAAAAATGACTCGTGGCAGTTATGAAAAATATCTTTAAATCGGCTAAGGGAATTTCGGTTTTCTTTCCTCCTTACCCCTCTTGTCTTATTTTACGATGTTATTTGTCACCTGACATTTTTTTATTATTTGTCAGATGAAAGGTCGATTTTGTCGAATTATTTGTCAGTCGAATTAAAAGGTTGAAAGGTCGATCTTGACGGCATGAAGAGATATAACTAAATTTGATATTTACCGCGAAATTTGAATTCAATGGACCAACCAGTTTGAATTAAAAAGTGGCTCAGCGCCTGTCCTGATTGTTGTGTAAGGTGGCAGGTTTAGGGAGCATGTAGCCGTCAGACCTGCCGTTCAACGTTGGTTTAATTGTTATGGGATGGTTTAGAAATAAGCATTATCAAAAAGTTAACGGTGAAATAGGAAAAATTGTGTCTGTTGATAAAAGTATTGTTCCTGAAATGGGCACTTCTTGGAAAACCCTCAGTGTATATGAGAGGTCATTTTTCTAAGGCACTTTGAGAAGTCGCAAGATGCGATGCCAAAAAACTGATAATTACGCCGTGAAAGTGGCTAACTCCACTTGGGAAAAATAGCCAACCCTTTGCTTCTCAAGGAAATGTTTGCTTGTTTTAGTTGGTCGCATTTCTTGATCCATTAGGAAAGCCTGCATCGCGGACACAACAGGCAGGAATGGAAATTGAAAGAGTGGTATGGTGGGTGATTACCTGGAGGTGATTCTGCTCACAAATTGAAAAGCAAATGATGTAAAAAAGTACCAGGTAATAGATACGATGCCATCCCTTCAGATCAGGAAAGAATATAACAAGGAGATTACAATGATCATGACAATGAATTACGTAGTCAAAACAGAATCAACGCTGAAAGGACGTGCTTGTCATGGGCATTCCGCTCGGGAGAGAAGGGATTGAATAGGTGTGGGAGAAACCTTCATCTCATGGATTTTTCTTTATGAAGCAAGACAATTTCTGTATTGAGACATGGAACATCGGTACAATCTCTGTACCCAGTGGTTTGAAAAGTATTTGTATAGGTAGTAAGTTAAGTAAGTGTGCTCCTCCAGGGGAGTAAACCCCTTCAGGGTTATGAGGGTAAGTGCAACCCTCCAGGGGAGTAAACCCCTCCAGGGGTATGAAGTAAATGTACCCCTCCAGGGGAGTAAACCCCTTCGGGGTTATGAGGGTAAGTGCACCCCTCCAGGGGAGTAAACCCCTTCAGGGTTATGAGGGTAAGTGCACCCCTCCAGGGGAGTAAACCCCTCCAGGAGTATGAAGTAAGTGTACCCCTCCAGGGGAGTAAACCCCTTCGGGGTTTTGAGGGTAAGTGCACCCCTCCAGGGGAGACTCATGAGCAGGTAAAGAAATTGAAAGTGTGGTGTGTTGGGTGATCTCATGGTGGTGTGGTGGGTGATTCCCTCCAGGGGAGTAAACCCCTCCTGGGAAATGAAGTAAGTGTATACCCCTCCAGGGGAGTAAATTTTTACGTGAACGGACGAAGATAAAACCACCTGTTATTCGGGAGGAAATTGACCCTTGCAGAGATGTGAATTGACACCACTGGAGTACCCCTTTCGGCTGACGTAGTCTTGAGGACTGTGTCGTCGATGTAACAATTTACCATTGGTCTCTTTGAATATGGACACCTCACCTCGTTCCGTTGCAGGAATTCGACAAGGTGTGTTGTATTATCTCAACCGTTTCATGATTTATTGTTATTGTAAATTTTGGCTCAACGACACACAGCCCACGCGAGCTTGCCTTACCTTTAGCAGCAAACTTTTCTTGAGTAACGAGTGCAAATGCCACGATAAAATGGCAAGAACGCTATTAGCAAATACGTGCCAAATCCTGTATTCGATGTCCAATATCCAAAATTTCTCACTGTCAAAATTTCGACATCTTACTTCACCCTATAAAGTTTATCAAAGTTTTAATTGCGCCAACCTTCTTCGAAGCTTCCGTAAGTTTGTTTGTACCTCGTCTCGATTTTGCGAAGGATTTCTATATATTTATTAAGCACATTCCCGTCGTTGGGGAATTCCGCTAACGCCTCCTCTAGAACAGCCACATCATAATCAGTCAAATTCAAATCCTCATTCTCGCTATTGCCCAAATCGTTGATAATTTTTGGCAAAAAGTTATCGAAAATTCCAGATTGTCTCGCTCCACGGTAAACGTTTTCAAGAAAGTTCCTATCCATTGAAGTCTTCTTCAGCAGACTGTTCACGGCGTTTCCTGTGAAAAAAGAGAAATCAAAGATTAATTTTTCTCATTGGAAATTCTGCACTCAATTCGCACAAATTCTGACGAGCAAATAAGGGCAGGTCCAGGATACTCTGCTGCGAACTTTTGCCAAACGAATGGCAACAGACCTGCAATCCCACAGTGGACAAGACGACATAAGGCTTATTCCGTGTTGGTCCACGTAAAATGAACACATTGCTTTCGTCCCGCCTGCTTCAAACTAGAGAGAGCCAACATTAAATTGCTTGATCTTGTTTGAAAGACGCCAAAACCTGTTATCTTTGTGCCGAAACCAAGAACCAAACGGTCTCGAAACATCCAGGCAATTATCCTCGGAGCATAAAAATGCACTAATACATACATAGATACGTTGTCAAATCGTTGTCGCGCTGCGATAAACACGAAAATATAAACACTTTCAACCAAATTCATATAAATTTGGAGTTTATATTTATCATCTAAACCGACTACTGGTTCGTTTTTCTTTGCATGGCTTTAGAATTGACGGCATTTTCTAACGTATATTTCCAACATAGCCGCAGCATTGTCTATATGTGGCGATGTCCACTGATGATATTTTTTGTTCTTGAAAATACAACTGATGTTTTTTCGGAAGAAATGCGTTCAAAGACTCCGTTGGTGGAACACAGCTACAGACAGTCGCATAAAATCTGCGGCGATTTGAAGTCCAGGCACAGTACGTTGCAAAAAACCTGTTAGATATACAGCTTTCCATTTGCAAAATACTTGTTACACATATGGAGACGTATTGGAAAGAGGTGATTTCCTTTTGCAAAATACTTGTAACACATATATGTATTGGCTTAGATAGGACAAGCAAACCAAACAAGAATCATTATCTCATCGACGTGATAGTGACAGCATAATGATTCTTGTTTGGTTTGTTTCCCATCTAAGCCAATATGTGTTAGAAGAAGTTTGCAAATGGAAATTATGATCTCCCATTCCCCCTGTATATTATGTAACCGGTTCTTTTGCAACGTACCTACTGTACAAGGATCAAAGGCAAAATTCCGTATAACAGCACACCATTTTGTTTCAAACCGAAAACCAGGAAAGCAAGAAGGAAAGAATTTCCAACACGCCTCATAGGAAAACGCGATGGACATGGCCAGAGGAAACAGAGACAATCTCATTTTTGTTCTTCAGAATCTGTCCTCAAAATTGACATGGTTTTCTCAACGACGAAATCTTACTCCTCCATGACCATTATTATTATTATTATTATTAATCACAAAGACTGCCACCAAGGTTTTGGGTGGCAGGAAGACGATTTACAAAGCAATCCTAGTCAAAGAGAGCACACAAGAAAAAAAGAAATCGTAAAATCAAGGCATTGTGCGACAAGAAAACGACTCAATATCAATCATACCAGGTCACACAGAAAAGGAGACAAAATTCAAGAAATCAATAGCGAGGTTTTTGGTTTGACGCCACGGAGAGCACGTGAGCGGGATAATATATCTGCTGTGCCTGGAGGTTATTCCAATCCCTTATAGTTCGAGGGAAATAAGAATTAGGCTAATTGAAATAAGAATTAAAAGCTAAGTTGGTCTTAAAGAAGGGAGCAGTAAAAGTTAGACCATTGTCTGTTCTACGCTGGATAGGTTTGAGGCCATAGCACGTGGGTAAACTAAAGTTTAGGGAGTTTATAACCATTTCACTAAACAATTGGAGCCTGCGGGATTTCCTTCTATTTGCCAAGGATGGGAGTCCTAATTCCTTTAACAAGCTAGTGACACTTATGTCTCTGGAAAAACGACCAGTAATGTGACGGGCAGCTCTCCGTTGTATCATCTCAACTTTGGAAATTAGATCCTGAGTAGATGAATCCCAAACTGCGCCAGCATACTCCAACGCTAGCACACTCCAACACATAATCCAACCACGCCATATGGAAGCATTTTGGGGACGTTGGGGGCATTGCGTGATCATGAGCTGCGGAAAAAGTTTTCAACTGTTTGATTTCTGTTCGTTCTGCCATCAGAAGCACCTCCACGAATTTGGTAAAATCATTTCGTGACACCCTGTGACTTCGTGAGAACCTTCAAGAAGGCAGGAAATATCCCAACCAGATTATTTGTTAAAATGCGACACATTTTCTTATTGAATAATGCCGACGATACTCGTATTTGATAGTTATTACGAATTTGATAGTTATTTTCGAATTTTAATAGTTATTTCCATTTGATAGTTATTTCGAATGCGATTTAATTTAATTTAATTTTAATTTAATTTAATTTAATTTAATTTAATTTAATTTAATTTAATTAAATTTAATTAATTTAAATTAAATTAAATTAATTAATTAAAATTAAAATTAAAATTGGAGCCTGCGGGATTTCCTTCTATTTACCAAGGATGGGAGTCCTAATTCCTTTAACAAGCTAGTGACACTTATGTCTCTGGAAAAACGACCAGTAATGTGACGGGCAGCTCTCCGTTGTATCATCTCAACTTTGGAAATTAGATCCTGAGTAGATGAATCCCAAACTGCGCCAGCATACTCCAACGCTAGCACACTCCAACACATACTCCAACCACGCCATATGGAAGCATTTTGGGGACGTTGGGGGCATTGCGTGATCATGAGCTGCGGAAAAAGTTTTCAACTGTTTGATTTCTGTTCGTTCTGCCATCAGAAGCACCTCCACGAATTTTGGCAAAATCATTTCGTGACACCCTGTGACTTCGTGAGAACCTTCAAGAAGGCAGGAAATATCCCAACCAGATTATTTGTTAAAATGCGACACATTTTCTTATTGAATAATGCCGACGATACTCGTATTTGATAGTTATTACGAATTTGATAGTTATTTCGAATTTTAATAGTTATTTCCATTTGATAGTTATTTCGAAAGCGATTCTTAAAACTGACGTCCGCTTTTGTCTCTATTGCTTCACATTCAAAGCCCCAAGATACTTAAATATACGGAAACTTTTTCTGAGTACACCAGCAAGACTTGTGATCCGTTCCGTATTTTATTCATTGAAATTTAGTCAGATCATGTAAATTCTCTGAAAACTGTCCATAAAATATCCTAATTTATACCTCAAATGTGGTGCAGGCTGAAAAAGAACTACACTCTAAACTTGAGGCTTCGGTGTGGAACACCTTGGGAGCAACATTGTTAACATGGGCTTAGATGGGAGTGTTCTTTTCGGAACATTGCTTGGAGCACGTAATGTGTTCTTAGAACACCATGTTCCTGTAACGAATTTGAAACACATAAGCAATTTGGATCAGTCCTGTGCTCCAAATCGCTGTTGTGTTCCAAATTTGTGACAGGAAAATGGTGTTTCAAGAACCCTATACGTGTTCCAAACAATGCTCCGAAAAGACAAAACCATCTGCGAGTCGGCCCATGTTAAAGAGGTGTTCCCAATGTGTTCCATCCGAAATCTAATGTTTAGAGTGCATAAGAAAAGCTCTGAGATCTGATGCCAGATCGGAAATGTTTTCCAGCTTGACACTTCGTTTTCGTTTACCATCGATAATTGCTCATTAAGCATGACTTGCAGCGGTTTTTTAGATTTAAGGAGAGCCAATTCCAAAAGCACGGGATCGCGATCTGTGTGTATATCTTTTGCAGGACCGTTAATTACGAGATTGCAAATAGCCGCAGTGAAGACACGTCGCGTGGTCCCTACTGCGAATTGGTGCGCCTGTGCATTCACAAAGAGCAAGTTCGGACTCTCAGAAGAGAAGGACAGACCTCTCAAATTTGTCGTTGTTCCAAAATGGCAGAGATGTCAACAGATTTACTCTTTTAGTTGACATTCCCACCCCGACATTCGGAACCTTCAGACTACAGCAATTGATGTAGTCGGCAGCCCCCCGAAGGTCGGGATTCTGACAAAACGGGCGAAATGACACGAATTTCATTAAATTATATATAGCTGGCTGTACGTCGTCACCAGCACATGCGACCTCACCCACACAGTGAGCCTTTACCCCTGCAAATGGATTCCGGACAGCAAAAAGTGACACTTGGCAGAAATATTTGGCAGGGCCAAGACCACACCACTTCCTTCGGTGAAACGTTTGCCAAGTATAACGTATCAAGTATTGCAAAATTTTGAAGAACATCTACCAGAAAAGTCAGCAGAAAATTTTAAATCAATCTGAAACAGAAATTGAGCCACCGGAACAAACAGGCAGATACGGGTAATATGGAAAGCAACACTTGCAAACTTGCTCATGTCGAATTGACCACAGACACTGAAATTATATCCTGAAGAATTCTGAGCTCAATGATAACAGGGATTGAGTACTGTTATCATTGATAACATCAATGATAACAGGGATTGAGTACTAAACTGCGATGCTTCACTCGTCAGCAAAGCTTCCACTAAGTTTGACTAGAGATATACCTGCGGCTGGTTGATAGGAAACATATCCGGTGTTTAATCAGCCCTCCACCTTGGGTTCATTTGCAAGTTCAGTGGCGAGAATCGCTCACGAACCAATTCAAGTGGTCGTACTCGCGACCCCAACAACGTTCTACGCATACGGAGCTCATCAAAAGTCCTCGAACATAGACGATATTTTAAAGTACTGGTTAACATAGGGGCAAACTACTGAATTCTGTTGCTTGGGGTTTCATCTGGTAGTTGCACGAAGCTCCGTTGAAATTGGTGTCCCTGTTTTAACCAGTAGGTACTGTCAAATATCGCCTATGTTCGAGGACTTTTGATTACTTCCATATGAATTGTTAACTGCTCCATGCATGCAGCCACTTGTGAAACGACTTTTAAACCTAAACTCAGCGTTCACATACCTTCCGCTAGGATTGACTTCATGCTCTCTAACACTCGGAGGGTGGTCGACTCGTTTGGAGAATTGTAAAGAACAAGGGTGTCTCCAGGTGAGAAATTGCCATCCTTCGATTTTGCTGCTTTATCCGACTTGGAGAGAGATCCCATTGGAATGAATTCACGTTGCAAAGCCAGCACTAGGTCCTGTGCCTTTTGGACAGTGCGAATCTCGACGTCCTTCAGACTCTCAAAAGTAGATGGAGACATGTACTTCAACAGAATTGATGTTGCCTTTCCCATTATATCTTTCTCCTTTGCTTCGAAATTCGTGAAAAGATCCTTAGTTACACCTGTGCTTCTGTTATATTTCTGCCAAAGCATGTTGAAACCTGAAAGTCAAATTCAGCAGTAATGGAATAACCGCAACAAAGTTTGATAACCAGGTACGGCGTAATTGTATTACCAATTCACGTATATTCCCATTTAAGTGTTGTCTCTGTTCTTTGGGCGGAAATCAAAGTCACAGAAGATGAAAGAACAGAAATTTTATTTCCCCCGAGTTGCAACTTTTGACAAATGCATTGTGGTCCCATTTCTGTGTGTGTATAAATCATGTATCAATCGAAATACCTTAACCATGTACTATTTAAATGTTGACTCCCTAAACAGAGTAAAACAATTAATACTTTGATCCCTGGATGCATTGTGCTTTTGGTGCAAGGTACCTATTGTTTCCATGAAATTGTTTTTTATACAATACACCTAACGTACACCTAACGTACACCTATAATAGGAGTACTTTATTGTAATGATAACACGTATTGCGTTCTTACCGACGGAGTTTTATAAATTCTGCGAAAACTTTATTCCGTGCAAATTTGTTTTCAAAGGCATTCATTGAAAAAAAAACACGAAAACAAAATGGAAAACTTGTTAACACCTGACACTTTTATTTGTGCATTGACAAAAACTAAAAATCGCTGGCGCAACCGCATAAAAGAGAAATAAACGTGTATGAAAAGTGTTGATCAGAACACCGGAATGAAAACCACAATAAACTCATCATCCAACATCTTTTTTACTTTATTTTTGTTTCCTGATGTTCAACGTTATTTTTGAGATTTGAACAAAATTAATTATTACAAATAATAATAATGACTAGAAAACCTTCGGTAATTAACTATATCTCAATCTCGCGCCATACGACAACTGTGTGGTTTGCACCTGAGCCTTCCTTAGCACACGTTCTCTGCCTATCATGCGTTTCGGCAGCAATTTGCATAGCGTTCCCAAGAAATTTGAAGCTATTTCGTTCCCTTTTATTCCACTAGAGTGCTCTAAAAGTTTACTGAAAACACTTAAACACTCGTTAATTGTTATTCTTATTATCATGGTACGACAACGAAGTGTTTCATGTACATTATGGGCACAATTAAAGCAAAATCAAGATCCAATAGGGTCGGACTTGCATGATGCAGCTATTGTGTTTTGATTCTTTTTTTCTGGCCAAATTATAGAAATTTCTGTCTTTGAAGGTGAGACCTATCTCGTACGCGCTAAACCGAAGGTTCACATTATGTGTTCCAGCGGAACACCAGAAGTGTTCCATTGAGACAGCGTTGGTGTTTTTTTCTTTTACGGAAGTCGGATGTGGTGGTGTTGGGTGTGCTTGGGAGATTGCAAATGGAGGAATCGCTCTTTGCTTCAGTCTGGTGTGTCCTTGTAGTTTCGGATGTTTCCCAGTTGATATTGTACAAATGTTTGCGTTTTCACAATTTTGGAGCCCGACAACGAGTTTTCAGGATATGTTCTGCCAATTTTTGCCATCGTTCAATTGTCCAAAATGGGGCGAAAGTTCCTGCACAGGATGGATTTTGGAACTCTGCTTCAAAATGTGCGTGCAGGCCGACTGGCTTCCATCTTGGGAATTCAGAAAAAAAGTAAAAAACATTTATTGTTTGAGGTACGGGTGATGCGGTGGTATCGTTTCCGGGATGGAGTGGTAGACATGTCTTTGGAACTGTTGCCAAGTGCCGGGGCAATTGACCCACGTCATTCGAACGGCAGGCCAGTTTGCAACTTAAAAAAATTGATCCGTGCCAGACGATGGCGAATGACCCGCCTCGGGTTGTGATCAAGATGATAACAAAACCCGTTAAGTCTGTGAGACCACTTTACAGGAAGACACTTATTTCGAGCTCATCACTGGTGAATTCAACATTCTCGGAGTTGGCATTCACTGTCGAACAAGATAATACCTTCAACACGAGGAACAAGGATTGGGGATGCAATATCATTGTGCTCCAAGGGCAAGCCTGCATGCACTATAATTTTGAAATAATTTGTGCAGTCTGCCTTTGATGGCATTGGCATAGCATGCCGAAACAACTGAATAACTCATTGTTCCACACCTTTTCCATTCTGGTCCTGTTGCATTTACTCGCCATTTGCTGGCCATTTGGGATTAGAGACGCGTTTGTCCCGAAAACAATGGGTTCACCAGATTTCCATAGATAATGGTCAAAACTCGTTGATTTTATATGGCGTATCGATGGAATTTGAAACTCCATCATTTTGTAATGGCAATTCCACGTCACCAAAATATTCTCGGTAAATCCATGCCTTTTCAATGACAAGCATGGAAAACCCGTGGAAAATCCTTGCCTTTCCGTAGGGCGGTGTGTGTGACTGGGGATTTTGGCTGTTTTTGGGAGTACGTACCCGGGGATATTTTGCTGCTGGTTTTTTGGGTG